>JAAMPD010001183.1:0-22278 GCA_025266255.1 Trissolcus basalis | reverse complement strand
GGTCACCGGAGCCTTTCGGCAGAGATAGCTGCCGACGGCTCGCGGGATTTTGCCAAGTTGGGCCGTTATCACGTGGGACCGCTTCATATTTCGATGGGAAACCATCTCAATCCGCGGTCCCACTGAATCAGCAAAACCGCTAAAAACAAAGGAAGGGGCTTATCAAAAGCCTCACCTACATAAACGGTGACCCCCGCCATGGGCACCAGTTCACGCCTAAGACCCGGTCTTACACGTTATAATTGTGAACGATTCGCGATCCCTGATAAATCCAAGTTTTACCCGATGAACAAACTTTTTATTTTACCCTTATTAGGAAGGAATAACAGCCTCTTAATCATTTTGGTGACAGCGGTGCTAGAACCGGTGCCAAGCCAGTGCCGCGAATATAATAAAAAGTGTAGTGCCGCGAATTAACTGTTAATTGAATAACACAAAAAAAAGACGTGGAACGACCTAGTGAACCACCCAGGAAACCAAAAAGCCCAGCCCAAGGAGCCCAGACCGAAAGACGAGAAATCAGAAGCCCAGCGCCAAGGAGCCTTGGCCTAGGAGAAAAAGAAATCCAGAAGTCAAAAAAAAGAGGAAGACCAACCCAGATGCCACCTTGGGTCCGAGAAGCCACAAGCCGAGACGAATCAGCCAAGGAAAATTAAAGTGTACAACCAAATCGTCAATTAGGTTTTATCAACCCGGTAAGTCAAAAATACACCAACACAAAATTCCCCCGTGATCACTACACACAAAATTAAGAATTTTTTTCACCAATTTCAATACACAAAATGAATCATATCGAGACCCCTGCTTACGCAAACCTTGAACCCGAAATATCGCCCGGACACAATGAAAATAATTCACCAAATAACAATCAATTACTTGCAAACAATTTAACAATGTCGAATCGGGACTTGTTAGCGCGTCACGCCATCAATGCTTCACTTATGTGCGACGGTACACCCTTATCAGTAACTAAATTCATTAAAACACTTAGAAATGCTCTTACGAGAATTCGACCGAACGAAGAAGACAACCTTCTAACCTATCTCGGGTTGCGATTAACAGGAATTGCAAGCGAACATTATACCGAAAATTTATCAGAATATGCAGACATTGAAAATTTTATTGACGATTTTCGATCAAAATTTAACGACGGTACAAGCAGCGAATTTCTTATAGCCAATATTACAAGTATTAGAATGCTCAACACTGACACAGTTCTAACTTTTGCGCAGCGTATTGAATTTCCATCAAATCGAGCAAAAAACCATATAACTAACGATGACACATTAGACCAACACGACGCTGACACATTACACAGATACATTTAAACAGCAGCTTTAAAACACTTTCTAAATTCAAAAAAAATCAAAATCCCTTTACAACTGTCTAACTAATTTTTGGTATCAGAGGGAATCCGGCCCTAGACATCACACATAATTTTTAGCAGGACATAGTTCAACAATTAGTTTTAGGACACATTACATGACGTCAAATAAACTAAAACACTTTTTCCAAGTGGTCGGCCGAGGGGGATTCGAACCCCCGACCTCCCGAACACAAGCTGAACGCGTTACCGCCACACCAACTTGCCTCGTTTGCTTTCTAAATTCCCTCCGCGATGATATTGAAATGAGAACGAAAATGCAAAATCCAAAAACTTTTCGTGCAGCAGTCTCAATTGCTACCGAAGTTGAAAATTTACTTGCAATTTACCCATCAAATACAGTACGAAATTCTGCCAATCAAAGACCAATTTCATTTTGCCAAATTTACGGAAACTGCGGTCACACAACAGATACTTGTCGCGAAATATCGGCAGCAATAAGCAATCGAAACAATCGTTCACAAAACACACAAAATCGCAATTTTGCACCTACATACAATCAAAACAATCGCGGAAACAACTACCCAAACAACAATTTTCAAAATTATAACAATTCAAACAATTATCGTCAGAACAGAAACAATTTTAACCAAAACACTTTTTAACAAAGACCAAACTACCGTAACAATTATCAAAACAATTACAAACAAAACAATACAAACAACACAAACAATTTTCGACCTAACAATCCAAATTATTATCAAAACAACTTCAGACAAAATCGGCCAAATTTTAACCAACAAAATGTTGACACTTTTACACCCACCAATAATCCTAACAATCAAAATCATAAAAGACCACAAAATCAAAATCCTTTTCAACAATCCTTGCTCAACCCGCCCTACATGCAAGAAACACAAAATCAAGCACAAGTCCATCAGACAAGTTGCATTCCAAAAAACACGAATGTGGCCCGGACAGCGGCCGGGCCGAACCACCTGTCAGTCCAGGGAATCTAAGCGCAAAAATCTTATTAGGCCATTCAGGAATTTCAAAGGCGCCAGTTGTGAAAATTCCCTGCCAACAATTTGCAAAAGAATTTGGCACATTTTTAATTGACACAGGCGCGGAACTCAATATCGTAAAGAAAAGTAAACTAATCCAAACATTACTTGTAGACGTCAGTATAAAATATGACTTGTTCGGTATACATAAGACACCCGTTCGTACTCGCGGACAAATTCATTTGCAAATTAGTGACAAAATTGTTCCGTTTCAAATTGTTTATGATGACGAATTAGCTTTGCAAGAAGACGCAATTCTAGGTTCAAAGTTTTTCGAAGACGAAAACGTCGATATTTCTTATAGCAAAAAATCACTCATTATCGAAAATTTTGAAATTCTGTTCATCCAACATGAACGCACAATAATTCTGGCAAATTGTAAACGCTTAATTTATGTAAGAGTTAAAAATTATAAAGAAGTTCCCGTGGGTTACTTGGCGCGTATCTCGTGTGTCCCCCACGTATATATTGGAGAATGTATCGTCAATGCGGAAAGCGGAATAGGTTATGTATACGCCTTGAATACATCTGCAAAATCAGTGACCTTCGCAACACCTGTCATTAACCTTGAACCCGTGAATCTTTCGGAGGAAAACTAAAAAATTATCGAACATGATGAAAAACCAAGAATCATGTTGTTATCAAAAACCGAACGCGACGATCGTGCAGAAAAAGTCTTAAACCAAATCGATCTCAAGCATTTAGATGACTACGAACGAGACAAAATAATAAAATTAATTACACATCACGCTGACATTTTTCATCTTAAAGACGAACAGTTATCAGCGACTAACGCAATTGAACACACCATAGACTTGAACAATATAACATCAGTGCGCGCAAAATTATATCGCTACCCTCCTTGTCATCGCAAAGAAATTCAAAAACAAACAGATTTATTAAAACAGAGTTATTAAAACAAGGAATTGTTCGGACCTTGAAAAGTCCTTACTCATCTCCAGCTTGAATTGTACTCAAAAAACCAGGACCAGACGGGATCCCACGTTTTCGAATGGTTATTGATTATCGAGCCCTTAACGAAAAAACAGTTCGAAATTCATACCCTCTTCCAAATATAACAGAACTTATTGACGCATTGCAAAAAGCTCAATATTTTACAACAATTGATTTAGCTGCAAGTTTTCATCAAATTCCAACGGTCAAGGAAGATGAACATAAAACTGCTTTTTCAATTCCTGGCGCACATCTAGAATTTGATCGTTTACAATTTGGACTTATTAACGCACCCGCAACATTCCAAAGACTCATGGATACAATACTTGCAGGATTAATCGGAATTGATTTAATGGTTTACATGGATGACGTGATTATTTTTTCAAGAACGTTAGACGAACACTCAAGGAAATTTCGAGCCTTAGCTGAACGCTTACGAATGGCAATAAAATCATAATTTTTGCCAACTTCAGATTAAATGCAATTTCATTGTTTCAAATGAATTGCATTTGTGGCGCGTCTTTTCACCAAGTTTCATTGATAATCGAACCGATTTGTGAAACTTATTTTGTTCCACGATTGCAAATAATTCCGCAATCTTCAAATCACATGAATAGCATATTTTGCACCGATTATTTCGTATCTATTTACTTTCATATGCAGTTGTTTTGCTCTGGATATCAATTTAAATTTGTGTGCAGTGTCTGCACTAATACAAGATATTTTCCGTTTGAATAAAACTTAGCATTAACTTTCTCCCATCTTGGATTTGAGTATTGAACTCATATATTGATAAAATTGACCTTTCATGCAATCTTGGTGACAGCGGTCAATTGTCATTTTGATTTAAAGAACAGCGTCTGTTCACATTATAACTGTCAAAAATCACTTTCATTCGAATTTCAAGCGTTTGCTTAATTCGAGTGTTTATTTTGCTTTCCAGCCGTATATCTATATATGAGCGCAACCCTTTACTATTTTAATTTCGGTTCCAACTGATAGATAAGGAATTAAAATAGAATAAAATCACTTTCGCTTTCGTTTCATTCGCTTGAAACAAAGCAATTTTCAAACTAACAACCGGCGAGATTGTTTGAACTTTCTAGCCAACATTCAAGTATAAAAAATATCAATATAACACATTCTTGCAGTCATAGAATATAATAACCCTCGAAAATGAGACTTTAAAACGCTCTGAAGCCGAATTGGGGTTATTACCAAACGTAAAACAGAATAAAAATGTATCGTTTTACAAATAGTATATGTAGAACGAAAAATAATGAAAAGTCACAAAAGGATTATTTTATTTTATTGCAAATAAAAAAAGTTATAGAAATTTTAAAATCGCGCGGAGCCAAATTTGCTACCTCGGGAGTTTTAGTGTTAAAACAAAAACAGATTTCATTCTATTTCCATCCAAACCCAGAACGTAACACCTAGTGATTAGAAAAAAAATTTGCTTGTGCATGACTGTGTGTATGTCTTTTTTTTGTTGACGTTAAAATTTATGGGCTTTCTTCCATCTCTTCGTTGTAAAAAATTACGCGCATTCCAGTTTACCGGGGTTGATTATGCTGGACCATTTCTCATTAGAGATCGTGAGAAAAGAGGAGTCTGCGCCTATAAGGCTTATGTCGCAATTTTTATTTGTCTTGCGACTCGTCTTGTTACATCGGTTTATAGCACGTCGTGGCAAACCTGAAAAAATATATTCCGATAACGGGAGAAATTTTGTGAGAGCAAATGCTGAATTAAAACGTGCATTATTCAGGGCATCACATGATGATGAAATTTTAACTTCTTTGGCAGACTAAAAAATAACATGGCAATTCATCCCCGCCGCTGCCCCACACATGGGAGGTTCATGGAAAAAAGCGGTTGGTTTATTCAAATTTCATCTCAAAAGAGCAATGAGATCCTTTCTTAATACTCGGGAAGAATTGTTGACCATTTTGACCATTATAGAGGCTTGTTCAAACTCAAGGCCGATTTGCAAACTTAACAATGATCCTGACGATTCGGATACATCAACCCCAGGTCATTTTTCGATTCAGGGTCCTCTTCTATGACCTCCTAAAATTTCGGTTTTGAATTAAAATGAAAATTATTTTTAGAAATGAGTAAGGACTTAATTTACTGTTGACGTTTCTGGAAAAAATGGTCCTTAGAATATTTAAATACCCTTTAAACAAGACCAAAATGGCAAAGTTTCAGCGCCAAGTGACACCTGGAGATATCGTTTTGATTCGTGATCCAAATAATCCGCCTTGTGAATGAACAATGGCAAGAATTTTCAGAGTTTATTTTGGCGCTAATAATCTACCACGTGTTGCTGATTCGAAAACTTCAAGTGGCACGATTACGCGCCTAATTACGCAATTGTACTCGCTTGTTAATACAAACAAACCTATTTCTTGATCTAAATTTTCCATGACCTTGACCGATCTGTATAATGGCACAATGGCTGTCAGCACAATGGCTGATGATATACAAATCGATTTCCCGGAGTTTGACGAGTTCAAGTTGTTGTTTTCACCTGGGTTTCTAGATTTCGACCCTTCTGGCAATACATTAACTTTGGAAGAGGAATGGGAACGTCTTCAAAGTCTTGTCGATATAGTAGAAGATCTGTCGCCCTTTCGAAATCCAAACCTACTTCCGGAGCCGTCGGCTGGACCATCCGTAAGCCTGAACCAAGCTCCTAACCGGAAGGAGGACTTGCGCTCATTATTAAACCGATAGAACTCGAGACCACGACCAAGGAGACGACGTGAACGTCCTCGAGCAGCCGGCGTTCGGTTGCACTCGCGCCATAGACCCTTTGTGATCGACCACGGGGCCACTGAATAGCGGCACGACCGCTTCCATTCAGTGGTGCTCGCCTTTGGCCACGAGTTACTTGTGCCATTGCGCGATCGCCAAAGATACTGCGTATGAAAACGGTACGTGCCTTTCGGACGTGTGACGTTCCGGTGGAACGTCCGCTTGCAGCTTTCTATGGCTGAACTTGTGCCAAATTCAAGATCGTATTAGGTGAGATAACTATATTTGAAAAAAGTTGTTTAAGGTTTCTCTTTTTCGTTGAACAAAAATTTGTTAACTTGTTCAAGGTGGAGGTTTTTGCAATATTCCCAATAGTGGCGCGTCTCTGCGACAGCCAAATGAACCGTTTCTGATTTAATTTGTTTATTTTTATTTATTCTACGGAATTCTTCTCCAAGGTCAGGGCAACCTCTATAAAAGGCCTGGCCAAGTAATTAGTTATTATTTACCACGCGCTTGGTTCTCGTTTTCCTCCGGATTTCGCGTTGCATTTAATTCGTTGTAAAGTGGTGATACGTTTCTTGATTCTATTTGTTGGTTGGCTGTTTTTCCATTAGTTTTTTCAACTGGCTTTAGTTCTGCATCGAATCGTCAACTGAATCTTGCTGTTCCTAAATCATCATTATATCTTTATTCTTGGGTTCGATTTAAACGTTTATATTGAAACGAATTTCAGATTTTGCCATTCGAACTGTATTTCTTGTGCCTGGCGACGTCGGTAACGACGCTCACTACTTCACCGTTTGAGCTTGGATCAAATTAGGATTTTTTAATTTAATTCGCTGCAAACAATTTGTATCCTGATTTTTACAATCTCGCACAATCTATCTCATTTAAGTTATTCAACACTCCAGTTCTTTTATTTCCGTGCGTTGGTTGGTTGTCACAATCATCACTTTGATCTGACGAACGACTCATATTTTAACAATAAAATGACCAACAATTAACAATTGTTCTAATCAATCTTGACACGGTAGCTTATTTAAGATTGTTGTTATTCTTTTTAAAATTGCGGGCGGACTTCTTCGAATGAGAACAGCGCCACCTGACATGAAACTTCAGAAGCTCATTTACAAACGACAATAACAATATAAATTTGACTACGTTCAAAATAGAGTGATTGGAGTATTGCATAATTTGAAAATGATTATAAATATCATATAAATTCAATGCTTTGAAATGTATGTTTCATTTATAATTTAATTCTATAATGACTTATTATATAATGTCTTATATATTAATAATATAAATATTTGTTCTACGTTTATTTGACTATTTATTCGAATTAGAGAGAAAGTGAAATTGTTCTAATAAAATGATAAAAAAATTGAATATTTAAACATTTGAACATTTAAACATTTAAACATGTTCAAACTATTGACTATGTTCGAACTATGAGCGAGTTGTTTAAACTCATTCAATCATGTTCTTTGACAGCTCTATAAATCAAGTCACACAAAGATGAAATAAGAATGTGCGATATTGTAACTCCAAAAAAATGTACCAAACGAACTCAAATAAAAAACGCGTTGTATAATGGGGTGATCGTAGATGTTCAATGATGCGATGACGCATATCCTATTTTAATTTAATTCTCAAGTTCAAATTTTTTGGACGATATAAGGGGACACTGGTTTTTGAGTTTTTGACCTCACTAGTACAATGTTAGGGTCTTGAACCGAGGCAAGTTGGTGTGGCGGTAACGCGTTCAGCTTGTGTTCGGGAGGTCGGGGGTTCGAATCCCCCTCGGCCGACCACTTGGAAAAAGTGTTTTAGTTTATTTGACGTCATGTAATGTGTCCAAAAACTAATTGTTAAACTATGTCCTACTGAAAATTATGTGTGACGTCTAGGGCCGGATTCCCTCTGATACCAAAAATTGGTTAGACAGTTGTAAAGGGATTTTGATTTTGATTTTGTTAGGGTCTTGAGCAAGAAACTTACAATTTGAATGGCAAACTTATGACATTCAAACCGAGCGAAACTTTCATTGAATTCAATAACTTGACAGAGAATTAACATATAAATCAAAAAGACCACAGACAATTTCAGACATAATTTCGACACAAAATACAACTGTACGGAAAAACAGTAACGCTGTTTGCGAATAAAAAAAATTCGTACAATTTTGCCCACACTGACACGGAGGCAAAATTTAGCGACTCGAGATCATTCAAACTTTGGTGATCGCGCGATATTAAAATGCGATTTGTTGGCACTCTGCCCCTCATAAACAAAACATTGAATCTAAAACCTCATTTCGCTAACAAATTACTACAATGTAGAAAGAATTACACTTATTTTAGCTGTGTTGTCGAAACAAACATAAAATTGCATTCAAAATTCAACCACAAAATTGACCCACAAATTCACTACACAATAATAAATAATTTGGACTAAATGTCTAACATGATTGGCGATCCTTTTATAACTGTGCGAGTCCACCAACTTGTAGTGGGAATAAATTTTTGCTACTTCTACCCAAAATGGTGGAAAAAAATAATAATAAATTTGGTATCGGATTTATCAGTTTTTATTAACTTTATTATCGACGCAATTTTTTGTTTGATACATTTTTTTTCCTTTAATTTTTTTTTCTTAATTGAGATGCCAATCCCCATGAGGCTGACAATGTTCTCCAGTATAGTTTGCGTCGTAAGCAAATGAACCAAAAACTTCTTTCACATTGGAAAAACGTTAGCGCAACTGAAAAAGACGTGCTCTGCCGTTTCCTTTCAGATACAGGCTGGACAGTAAGGCAAGGTGTCTCGGCCAAAATTCGTTAGGTACACCCTAAAGCGACGACGGTCGGTAATAAGCTAGGTGAGGTAGAAATTACCTTGCCATGCTTTCTCGACGACCACAGTTCTACGGTCGGGATTAGGTGGTAAGTCCATCGACCATTTGTAGAAGCGACCCGAGGCAGTCTACGCCCACGTTCTAATATTCTCTTGCGCTCGTCAGCGAAAAAGTCGGCTGGCATCATGTCTTTCACCACGCTCAGAGCGTCGCCAGAGACAGTGCAATATGCCCACGCTACTCGTAGAGCGTTTCTCCGTCCAACCCTGGTAAGTTTGCGTGCATACGACAAGGTGTTCATCGCTGAAGACAAGACTGGCGCTGCGTAGAGCATGATAGAATTAGAGACCGTCGAGAGAAGGCGTCTCTAGTTCTGTCTTGATCCCCAAATGTTGAGCATTATGCACGAGAATGCTCTGGTAATTTTTTATGCCTTTTTGCTGACGATTGAAAAATGATCGTTAAATCGCAGCTTAGCATCTACTCCCATGTACTTCAGTGACCTATGTGACACAATGTCACAGTCACCAACGGTCGGAGTGATGGATTCTCTGATCTTCCTTTCTATCACGAGAACTGCTTCGGTCTTATGGTCGGCTAGATGGAGACCGACCGAGTCAAGCCATTTCCTGATGGTGAACATGGCTCTGTTAGCGTTGCGTATGACATCATTCAGTAACTTTCCGACAGTTACCACTGCCAAGTTGTCAGCAAAGCCAATCGTCACTGCTTTTCGGGCATAGGCAGCCTCAACACTGCATCATACATGATGTTCCATAGTAATGACCAAAGAACTGAGCCCTGTAAAACGCCTTTTGTCACACGGTATGTCTTAGTTTTTGTTTCTAAGTTGTACATCAGGATTCAACTCAAAAAATAGCTGTTTATCATTCTCAAGAGGTAGAATAGGGCTTTAAGTTTTTAAGGCTTCGAGTAGGCAGTCCCACCTGGCTGAGTTAAAAGCATTCTTCACGTCTATCGTAACAATCGTACAGTATTGCTCCTTCCCTCGAGTCAAGTTCTTTCCAGCTGTCCTTACGAGCACTGTTAATAACTTTGCTCACTGCGTTGATTGTCGATCTAGCCTTACGGAATCTAAACAAATTATCTGTTAAGCCCCACTGTCCTTCGCTTAATTTCTCCAATTCTTTGCGTATGATTCAACACCCTGCCTGCCGTATCCAACAGGCAAATCGGACGATACGAAGATGGCTCGTCCAGCAGCTTGTCGCCTTTCTGTATAAGTACTGAAAGCTGCTTTCAGTGATCGAGAAAATTTCCTTTCCTCAGACACGCATCAAGAACTTGGAGGAAAATATCGGGTCTCAGTTCTATGGCAGCTTCAAGAGCTACATTTTGAATTCCATCTGGGCCTGGGGCTTTTTCACCTCCAATTCTCCGGTTGCCTTTATTTGACTCTCGCTTGTGATCATCGGTACGTCTCCAAAATCACCCGCTGGATGCAGTAGCGCTGTTTTTTTAGTTGTTCTAGCAATAGGGTTCGGACTATTCGGTCCAGAAGTTCAGGGCATGTTAGTGGCTCCTGACCCTAGCACTTTAGTCAAACTATCACCACTCTCTATGACCGCTTCATAAATCACGATCCAATTCATCGCATAACGTCTTTCAGCAGCGTCGTTTACTGGCTTCAATAGCCTTGTCAAATTTTCTTCAGGCCTATGCATAGCGTGCTCTAAGAAAATCAAAGTTCTAGCATCTTCTGTTACGTTAAGCTCTATGCTTAGCACGTGAACATCGCCTACGTAACTCTGCTACTTCTCCGTTTCACCAGTGAGCTCTTTTACGGCGGTAGTCGTTTGATCTCCTGGTCATCGATGCATCGCATGCTCTGGCGATAAAGGTCGTTAACTAACATATCTAATCTAATAATAATCTGAAACTAATAATAACATATATAATCGTAATTTAACAGTTCGATGAACCTTCCCATGTAATGTCATTCTCGATCATGACCGTGAATGCTACTTGATCAAGCGTGGATTACATGCGCGTCTCCTCACACGCAGTAGCAATATCCTTTCTTGCGTAGCTGACACCTCAAAAGTGATCGCCTGGTGATCGCTATGTGTATAGTGGTCGCTGACTTTCCACGATATCACGCGCGACTTTAAGTTGTCCGTTGCAAAAGTCACCGTACCTCGATTGCAAATAATTCAGAAATCTTCAAATCATCTTAATAACTTATTTTGCACCGATTATTTCGTATCCATTTATTTTTATTTACAGTTGTTTTGCTCCGGATTTCAATTTAAAGTTGTATGCGGTGTCTGCACTTATATCAGATATTTTCTGTTTGACTGAAAATGAGCATTCATTTTATTTCTGAAATATTTAATTGTTAAAGTCATCCATTATAGAATTTGACCTGTTATGCAATCTTAATAACAGTTGTCAAAGTTTAATTTAAAGTCAAAAGAACAGCGTCTGTTCATATTCTAACTGTCAAAATTCACTTTCATTTGAATTTCAAGCGTTGCTTAATTCGAGTGTTTATTTTGCTTTCCAACCGTATATCTTTATATGAGCGCAACCCTTCACTATTCAGATTTCGGTTCCAACCCAATGGATAAAAAATTAAAATAGGTTTTGAATCACTTTCGCTTTTGTTTCATTCTTCAAAACAAAGCAAGAAAATGAAAACGGCAAGGATTATTTAAACATTCTCGCCAACATCTCTATTGTAATATTGGGAGTAGCGTATACACTACAGATAAAGATGCTTCGAGCTCTGATCTATACAAATCTCGACCGTTCAGATGGTAATTACTGCTGGATGGAGATGTTTCTGCTCGTCCATATGACTGCTCTGTAGACCAGGATCTCAAGTTCTTAACGTTTCGATATTGCTTGCAAAGAATAGCAATATTGATATCCAGTTCGCGAGTTGACTGTCAGAATAAATCTTGGGCTGCGCCGCAGTAATCGAAGTTCAGTTGAAGGAACCTCATCGTCTTTGTTTAGCTGCATCTCGAATTGCTCGTTTGTATTTTGGGCAATTGTAACCGCGAGTGCTATGGTGAGCATCTTCTTTGCACAAAAGGCATTCAGCCTCTGTCACCTTACAGTCTCTGACCTGATGTAATTCAGATCCGCACTGAAAGCACAGCTTAGTATGCCCTCATTGAAAATGATATATATCAACATATATACGAAAATATATGTGAAAATATAGTAAATATATTTTCGGCAAAAAGTGTAATATATATTTTTGATATTGATAACGAAAATTCTGTGGCACATATATTTATTTTATATTCAAGAATATAATTGAAAATATATTTTTTATGCATTTTAAATGAAAATATCCCCCGTTACGGACCGCAAGACCTTGACGAAGGCTCATTTATGAGTGGGTACGGAGGCTTAGCGTAGGGCTGACTGTCTCCTGATTAGCTACCGGATTTTGTATGTTAGGGATCTCACGACTTTGCCCCAAAAGGGCCGCAGTTGAGACCCATGAATGGGGGTGAGATCTATCTCACGACTTGCCCACTCCAGAAGCTTTGCGCGCGAAAATCTACAAGGAGAGCGAGGCCCGGAAAAACGGCGTACCGGAGGAGACATCTGGCGCCATGTTTGCTGGAAAGCAAAAATTTTCATCAAAATGGAAACAATCGGCTAAAAAGGATAAGGACGAAAAACCCAAAGGACCAAAACCACCAAGATGCCCCATCTGCAAAAACATTAGACACAAGCCATCGGAATGCCGGTACAAGAAGAAATCCGATTCGAACAAAGACAAATCGTCAGATGTCGGTACCGTCGCTTTCCACGTTGCCGCGTCGGCAATACAGAATTGGAAGTGGTGTATCGACAGTGGCGCCACGACGCACTTGTGCCAGAACCGAGAAGACTTTCGCGATCTTAACCTCGGCGCACACGGAACACTAAGTCTCGCGAATGACACTTCGACTACGGTAGTCGGAAAAAGAACCGTATCCCTTAGTGCCAAAGTGTCTAGTGAAAAAGTGAACGTGACTCTTAACGACGCGTTTCACGTTTCTGACCTGAGGACGAACCTCTTGTCGGTGAGCAAAGTGACCGATCATGGTTACGACGTGGTGTTCGGAAAACACGGCGCGTTCGTGGTTGACAACAACGGCGACGTCAAGCTGTGCGCGGATCGAGTCGGCGAGTTGTACTACGTGCGCGAGTACGACGACGACAGCGCGTGTGCCGCGTCACAAAAGACAGTTTCGTTCGAAACACTTCACAGACGTCTTGGACATCCGAACGCGCGCGATATGTCAGACGCTGTGAGCAAGAACTACGTGACCGGCGTGAAAGTCGACAAAGTCGACAAACTAGAGTGCGACACCTGTGTCAAGGGGAAGATGTCGAGAGCCCCGTTCCCAGTCAAGTCATAACGACAGACGGAACTCCTGGACATCATCCACACGGATGTTTGGGGCCCACATCCAAAAATTTCCCTTGGTGGATCGAGGTACTTCGTGCTGTTTATCGACGACAACTCCCGCTGGTGCGAAATTCGGTTTCTTAAATCGAAAGCCGAAGTCTTCCAAGCAACTGTTGCCTTCATCGCGCTCGTCGAGAATCAGACTGGAAGACGCGTCAAACAGCTACAATTCGACAACGGTCGGGAATACACCAGCCGAGAATTTGACGAATTCCTGCAAAAGAAGGGCATCACTCGTCGATTCACGGTACCCTACAATCCACAACAAAACGGTGTTGCGGAAAGACGAAACCGCACGCTGTTGGACACAGCTAGATGTCTGGTATCTTTGTCGGCTACTCAACGGAGTCAAAAGGGTATCGCATCTGGGTGCCGGAGAAACGGAAGGTGATTGTGAGCCGTGACGTTCAATTCTTGGAACGGAAGGTTGACAGCGAAGATGGTTCCAAAAAACAAACAAGGCCATCCAGCTTCAAATGTCGCCAAGAGACAGGACAATCAAATCCACCCAACGTCGTCTAAGGACCAACCACGAAGAAGACCGAGATACATGGATTTCGAATAGGCTCCTAAACCCACTAAAAACTCTGAAATCATCGACATCGACGAACCAGATGAGAAGGAAGATTTTCGAGGATTTGACCTCGAAAACGATCCATTCCCGAGAAACTCAATCCTCGAATTGTCAGTTGATTCTTACCACGACGCGGAAGAAGACAACAGGTCCAGTGATGACACTATCATCGAGGAAACTCTCACTCACAACGAGAAGGTCACTGGAAATCCTCGCTATAATCTTCGCAGCAGACGAGGAAAAACCAACGAGGAAGTCAAGGGCAATTTCTCCGTCAAGGAAACATTCGTTGCTGAGATACCGATGCACCAAGCAATCGATGGCCCTGAAGCCGACGAGTGGTTCCAAGCAATCGCGACTGAGATGAAGGTCATACTCGACAACGACACCTGGACACTCGTCGATCGACCAGAATCGTTCAATCCATTCACATCGTATCTGTAATCGTTTTTCTTATTTTGTTCAAATACATTAGTTCTCTTTCAACCAGTTTGTCTCATTGACTTTCGACCATTCCCTGTTCTGCTGACAGACAGGAAACTCACTTGGCAGAAACATCTGGAGGATCAATGCTGCAAGGTTCTGAGAATCTTTGCATCGTCCAAATCGGCAGTGGGAGTCGGTTGGGGTCTTTCACCTGACAAGGTTAGGTGGATCTACCAATCGCTGCTGCTTCCCAAGCTGCTATACGCATCTATCGTTTGGTGGACGAGAGTAAAAAAGTCTGCAACTAAGCACCTACTGGACCATGTCCAGGCGGTCATACTTAGAGGCACCTTCAAACTCAGAACAAGTACGCCAACTGCAGCCTTGAGATTGACCCTGGGGATCACTCCGCTGGACCTGGAGGTAATGGGGTCTGCATAGATTAATATGTGGTGGTGAATGGAGGAGGACTGTCTCCCCTCATTGTGCTATACAGAATAGGGTCTTGAAGAAAGAGCTATTTGCACTCCCTCAAGACAAATGTAAAAAGCAGTTCCACTTTAATTATCGGCTCAGGGTCAAAATTCTGAGCAGACAGGAGTAGAACAGTAGGAAAGGGCATATTCAAGGAGAGACCTGGTTTACCAATGGTTCCAAGACGGGTGAGGGAGTTGGCGCTGGGATATTTGGACCGAGGGCGGGCGAAATCTTTGCCTATACCCTCAACAAATACAACACTGTCTTCTAGGCGGAAGTCTTTGCCATCAGTGCCTGCGTGGACACTCTTCTGAATATGAATGACGTGGAAGGGCCGATTAATATCTGTTCGGACAGTCAGGCGGCGCTGAATGCCCTTATGAAACCTGACTCCACGTCAAAACTAGTCAGAGAAGTTAAGGAGGTGATCACCCTACTTACTGATAGACACAAAGTTACTCTCTTCTGGATCCCAGAACACCAGGGACATGAGGGTAACGAAAGAGCTGACGAATTCGCCAAACTTGGTGCCAAAGAAGAGGGTGTACCCAACTTGAAGGTGGGTATACCCTATGGCGAGGGAATCAAAGCCATCCACGGGTGGACGACCAATGTTCATGCCAATCAATGGAGATACGTCGACAACTGCAGATGGGCGAGAGACATCTTGGGCAGGCATCATTCAACCTGGTACAAGATGATTTGGAATATGCTCAGAGAACAAGCGAGGAATTTTCTAGCTCTAATCACTGGGCATTGTAACCTCCGCTGCTATCTGCACAAGGAGGATAAGGAGATTGACTCATCCTGTAGATGGTGCGGAGAGAAGGAGGAACTCCATACCATGTCTTGGGGCAGTGATTGGCTTTAACTGCAACAAGGCATGGAACCTTAGGCTCGGGTATATTAACACCCGGGGAGTTGAGAGAATCGGAGCCAGGTCAAATCTTGCGATTCTGTACGATTATTAAACTGGCTCTGATTACATGAAATAGGGGGTATAAGTACAAGGACCTCCGTCAAGTGCTTCTTGCGGATCTTACAACGCTACCCCTCAACTCACAAATATTATTATTATATAAGTGAAAATATACGGTTAAATATATGTTAAAATACATATAAAATATGTTTTCAGCTGCAAAAAGGTAGATATTTTAAATATATGTCATTTTTCCGTGAGGGTGGTCTGTACCTTTGCAGACTTCTTTCCTCACGGACGAAAATATAATTGAAATAATATAAAAAACTTTAATATTTTTCGTATATATATTTCATAGACTTAGCATATAGACTAACCATCATTTTTATAACAGCTTTTTCTATTTAAAAAAAATATTTTAAATATATATTCAATATAACTTTTAGATATGAAAGTTTTTATATTTTAAAAATATGAATTTTTTTTATATTTTAATCATATAAACTTCGTTCATAACAAAATATGAGCGAACAATACATATAATATATAAATAAATTGATAAATTATTTTAGGTAAATAAATTTTTTGCATCTTCCATTGTTTGGATAAGAAATTTATTTATATAAATATAAAACAGGAAAAATAATTAAAAAAGTAGCGAAATTCTGACGATGACGCATAAGGATAGAAAAATTTCGAGATTTCTAGAAAAATTGATATTTAAGAGTTCATTATAATATTTACAGAGAGATAACAAATTATCAAAAATGTGACCCCTTTATTTTTATATATAAGAAATTCTTGATAGTCAAATCGCATTAAGCAGCTCTGTAATTATGTGGAAACTCATCTTTAACATGATCTACAAACAGAACAATAATTTACAATTCATAAATAATGTGGTAATTGTTTAATCAATTAATATTTGTTATAATTGTTGAACACTCACATTTTCTATGGTTAAATTAATATAATAAATGTATAAGAATGACTCATTTTTTATCTGTATTTATCGTCAACGAAAAGTTGTAAAGCTGTTCAGAATATGTGTTTACTCGGGTTTTTTCTTCGGGTTTTTCCTGGGGACTCAAATTTTTTCGTTTTCATTTTCATCACGTTATATTTTCAGATTTCACAAGTAAACACGTTCAAAAAGCCGACTTAAACGTTTCCTTCGAGTGTTATTATCTTTGTTCAGCGCTTAGCACTCGGAAAGTGTCACTACCTGAACTCGCGCAATCCAAGTTCAGGTAAGGACCCCACTCCGGAAAAACAAGTTTTTCCCCACTATTTTTAGAGTTTTCAGACGCAAGTTTGGAAATTGTTTTTCCGAACGAATTGAATTCTGCTTACGTCTTCGCCGCGACCAAGTCCTCCGTCCGAGCAACGCGCTCACAATCATTTCCTTTGGGACTTTTTGTTAATTTTTTTGTATTTTGAGTTCAACGATATTGTAATGAATGAACAATTGAATAACCGTGAGTGTTCTAAAATAATTGAAGTTACCCTGTCACTAAAATAAGTAATGACTCACAAAAAAATTGATGAATATGAATTGCCTTTAACGATGTTATGTCCGAATCGCGAGGAGTGAAAATTCGAAAAGGGGTAATTAATTTATTTAATTAAATTGTAAACACTGGTTTATTTGTGTCACAGGTCGTGTGTACAGTTAACTATATGGGTGGGTACGCGGAGCTGAATGCTCTCAAGATCGGGTTGGTTTCGGAACTGCCGCGGAGGCCGCGGGTCCCTCTATTTACATTAGTGGGTTTTCCCCACTTGATTTCCTTAATTTTGCTGACTCCGCGTGTGACCCGCGGCACCTGGGAGGTTCTCACGCTCGCAGGTGTCGCGACGTCGGAGGCAGCGTTATCTACGTTTTGGCGAAATCCGAGATGTCCAGACTCAATCTGAGCTGTCTGGACGTTCGCGAGAGCCCGTTTCCCATCGAAATTAATTATTGGCATCACCTATTTGCGTGGGAAAATGTCACGCCAAGGTGATGCACGTGGACCGCGGTTTCGGGACGTAACAACGACACTGATACTATCAGGATCTAAAGCAAGCATTTTTTTCGTCATTAATTTGTTTTTGTTTTTCAAATTTGCTAAATCCTTCTTTTAGGTTACTAGATAAAAGAATTTCCTTAGGGAAGATAGCTCTCACCAAAACAGTTGCTGAGGCAGTCAGTGTGTTCCGACTGTTTATACGCGTCCATTGATTTTCGTTGACGAATACGCTACTTTTTTACGACCACTTTCAAACTGTTTCAGATAGATTAATTAATATGATTAAATAAATTTGAAATATTTTAAATTCAAACATTAAAAACTTGTTTCGAATATTCTGAATCGTTATGGAATCAATGTTTTTCAATGTTACAATAAATCTATTGTAAATGTCTGCTTATATTATTGAAGTAAAATGCATTGTTAGTTGAAAAAAAAATTTTGTGACCATCAAAATTACCTTCCGAGTAGATCCGGCATGATCCAGTACTTTTCGAGCTGCATCTAATTCTCCGTTTAGAGTTTTCGTAATTATGTCTATTTTATCAGACATTGAAGTGAAATGTCATGTAACTCGTTTGTCTCTCTCACACAATTTAGTTACTTTTCGTCTAATTATTTTTTAATAATATATTTTTCAAATTCGGCTTTGTAGTAACCTTGGTATATCACGGGAGAATATATTATTCTAGCCAAAATATTCTCCCGTGATATATCAAGGTCACTACAAAGCCAAATTTTTAAAATATATTATTAAAAATAATTAGTCGAAAAGTAACTAAATTGTGTGAGAAAGACAAACTAGTTACATGACATTTCACCTTAAGGCAGTTCCATCATACATCAAGTCAGTTTCGGCTAACAGCATGTCAATCTTTTTTGAACGTTTTCAACCAGATGGAATGATTTTCTCAAATCAAATACAAAATTTGATAATTAAGAATTTCTCATGAAAATTTCACAAAAAAAACATTTCACATCTCAAGAAATTCTGTACTGCCAAAGTAAAAATATCTAATTGTTTCGGATTCACGATGAACCAGATTTATTTAAGTCGTGTCAAAAATTTTTTTGTGTGGTACCAGCGCTTGTTAAACATTTAGATGTCGTATCGTCATGTATCATCATTCTATCAGATTGGTTAAGGGAATTTAGAGCTGGATTTTTCTTGTCATCGTCTGTTGCAATTTTAAAACACTTTTTTTCGCCTATGGTTTCGAGTATTCTTTCCAATTCTTTGATGTTAGCTGGAATCCTTTATATTAAATTGAAATAAAAATGCTCTTCAATTACAATATAAAACTGAAAATGCGAATTGGTAATTCCATGTCAAATCAGCCACTTTTTGCAACAGGTCGCAAAATGAGTTTGAAAATTGGTTCACTAGTTTAGTTAACCACTTGGAAAAAAAGAAAAAATATTCCAAATTTTTTTTATTATGATATAACCCATGATTAATATGAATTATTGCTTTTTTAGCGTAATTTTTTGATGTGAGATGAAAAATAAAGTTTACAACACGTGTTATATATAGTTTTAATGAATTTTTAAATTTTTCGGTTAAAGAGAATTCTGCCCAATACTTTAGAATATTTTTTGATATTTTATACATAATTTGTCGTTTGTACTACTGTAAAACAGCGATTTTTATATTTTAAAGCGTAAATTTGTCTTATTCAAAAAAATCAATTTTTCAAAAACTCCGTTTTTGAGCCACTTTTTGCAACAGGTCGCAAAATGGATTTAAAAATTAGTTTACTAGTTCAATTAACTACTTGAAGAAATAAAAAAAATATCACAATTTTATCATTATAACACACTGTAAATATCAATTAATGCTTTTTTGGCGTTATTTCGTGATGTGAAATAAAAAATGAAGTTTATAACACATGTTATCAGTAGTTTCAATCAATTGAAGAATTTTTTTGTTAGAAGAAATTCTAACCAAAATATTTTTTACATAATTTGTTGTTTATACTACTGTAAAACAGCGATTTTCTGATTTCAAAGCATAAATTGGTCTTATTTTTTATAAATTAATTTCTCGAAAACTCTTCTTTCTAATTCAACGTTTTGTGTGTCTAATAACGCAAAAAGATTGTTTTTAATGAAAAAAAAAAAAAAATTAAAGTGGTGCTAGTTCTTGAGATTCAGAATTTTAACGTTGAAGAAAATTATCTTTTAGAGAAACTTTTCGTACGATGATAGTTAGACGTTTTTGAATGTTGAAAACAACAGTTTGCTGCTCTTGAAATGCACTTTGAAGTCATGATGATACGTGCATACGCAAACTGTCCCAGAAGCTTTGACTAAAACACATCGCTTTGGTCTCAAGTCAGCAAATTTTGAAAAAGAGATTTAGAAATCAGGATTTTTTTTTCAAACTTAAATATATCTTTTTTAGATTTCCCAAGACTAGTAGTTTTTTATTCGTTGACGTTTACCATCCATCATGACTGATACAAAATCCTTTTTACCGAGCAACTCTCTGCTATTCTCTCGATCCAGATCCACTTTGTCAGCTATATTTTGACTCAAACAATGTCCTTGTTTAGAAGATGGGGTACATGAAATCTCTTGTTTTTTGATTAACTTCTTAGTTTTCGAAACTTGATTCCTTGTTTTTTCAAACACTTCCCGGATATTTCTCTCGCTTCAACTCGAAGGCGCAACTAACAAAATCATGATCTTTCTAGAATATGATTCAGTTGTTCTGAATTTATCAGTCAATTGCCCAAGAATTTTTTTTAACAGCAATATGATTTGTGTCTACATCAGTCATCGAATCTGAAATAAGTTGTTTTTTGATATTATTTAGAGAACTACTAGATTGACATGATCAAGTGTTTTGACAGAGACAGTTTATCCACTGAAGATCTGTTTTTTGAAAAAAAAACATAATCTCATGACAATTATTTCAGATTTAGAAATGACAAATTCAAGCAATGAAAAAATATTCTTCAAAAATGAATGTATGGAAGAAAATATGTATTTTTCCTTTTGATTAATTTCACAGGATTTTTTTTTAATTATTTTCTTGATTGCAGGAATAAAAATTTTCTCGTGCTCGTAGATTTTATGAAAAACCAATTTACAAACGGTAAACTTACAACTTTTATTATTTTGAATACTATAGTATTTTTTGAATTTTGTAAAAATTGTGCAAATTTAGATTTTAGATTGATAGTTTGGGAACTTGAACATCAGGATCATCGATTCTGAGTAGGACATCTATCTTAACGCAAGCAAATTTGGTTCTCCAGCAAGTCGATCAAAGTTTGAAAAATTTTAATTTAAAACTTGTCTGCAGGCAAGATCTAAAGAAGAAGAAATTCAGACATGAAAAAATTAACAAAGTTTTAACTGAATATTCAATAGCTTCCGACAAAATTGTAGAAAATACAGAATTCCAGAAAGATAAAGGTAGGCTTTTCATCAAAAACTAATCTTTAAGTTATTGATGACCAACTTATTCCTGGTTTCCGAAAAAATAATCAAAAAAAAAATCTCGTGAGATAAATCGAAAAGGTGATTGCAGTAAATTGGACAAAATCTTTTCACAATTTTTTTAAGATACCGTTGTAGGAAACGTGAGTGAAAAACAAAACTGAATATCAAATATACGAATGAAACTACATTAAATTTTATCGAGTGTATCTTCTGTTATGCCCCAGGCATAACGTTCCTAATTTTTTTATAATAAATTTCATTTTATTAAAAGATCGGATTACGATCATGAAATCGCTCAAATGACGAGGTAACCGGACCTCGTCTGAACGACATCCTGTTAAACTGCTGATTGATTTTGGTCAGCAGATTGACAGTCGAATTTTGCCAACTGAGGTCCTTTTTTCCGCGCGTGGCAACGGTCACCTTGATGAAATTCATCTTTCGGGACGTGATCGCACCACCCACAATTAGGTGGGAGACCCCCTGCGAGGGCGTGCCCCACCGATTAATAAAATCATCTCGCGCCCCTGCAGCGGGCAGTTCACCGGTAATTAGCGATCAGTCACTAATACCTAAATTCCATTCGCGTTTGCGACATCGTATTTTGTAAACGGCTCAGTAACTGAAATAAAAATTCATAAAGAGACTTAGCGTTATCTTTAACTCAGAGCAAGCCTAACACTTCCACAATTTAAGACTAACCACACTAATTTTTTTTTTAATGAAGAACATACCTCTCCACGTTATTTGACGAACAAAACGTTTACTTCAGAAAAAAAGTTCTTGAAAAATTAATTTATAAAAAATGAGACCAATTTATGCTATGGTAATCTAAAAAATCGCTGTTTTACAGTAGTATGAACGACAAATTATGTATAAAATGTCTGGTTAGAATTTCTTCTAACAAAAAATTTTTATTGATCGAAACTACTGATAACATGTGTTGTGAACTTAATTTTTTATTTCACATTACGAAATTACGCCAAAAAAGCATTAATTGATATTTACAGTGTGTTAT
>JAAMPD010001182.1:0-28382 GCA_025266255.1 Trissolcus basalis | reverse complement strand
TAAATAGTAAACATTTTTACTGACATAAATTCAAAACGGTTAACGGTCCAAACAACGGTCATGATTAATAAACGACGTTGTCACGCTCAATTCTCTACGCAACCCGGTTGCTAGCCCCCAGTTTTTTTTCATCACTTTTGGATTGTTATTTACTTGTTCACTTTTATTTACACACGCGATACTGCAATGGCCAGAGTCAATAATGAACACGCTTTGTCCTGTTAATAGTGCAGGGGTCGAAACGTAACTACTACAAAATCGATATTTAAAATCGATACTCAAAAGTCGCAACCTGCGCCGATATGTTACGACGGATAAGTTGTTGGCAAAATCAATAACGTTCTGAATAACTTCCAAGTTGTGCATATACATCTATACTGATACGATATAAATTAAATTAATAAGAAAAAAATTCTTTGTTAAGATAATAGTACGATCTTAATATTTTTCATCTGACA
Organism: Trissolcus basalis; assembly: GCA_025266255.1. Classification (NCBI taxonomy): domain Eukaryota; kingdom Metazoa; phylum Arthropoda; class Insecta; order Hymenoptera; family Scelionidae; genus Trissolcus; species Trissolcus basalis. The sequence continues at coordinate 27,924 of JAAMPD010001182.1, read as the reverse complement.
ATTTTTACCCAACTTAATTTTGATTTCAACTTATATACATTTCTACTGAATTTGAATTTCTAGTTCTGAATTTCAATTAAATAAACCTACTTAATTTTTCTTCTTATTAATTCAGTTTAATAAGATTTCTGAAATTGATATAAGATGAAAAAAGAAACTAAAAATATGGCTATCTTTGATTCAGTAACATCAGCATTAAGTATAAAATGAGACTTCAGTATGTAATGTTACTGAGTTTCAGTGGAGAAATACTGAAATTAAGATGATTTAAAAGTAGGAATTTTAGCAGTGCACCATCGTTGGATTTATTCAGACTATCTAGAATTCGCTTTCAGTCAAATCCTGCTGCAAAAACATGCTCATCGAATTCAATTCTATCAAATAACCAGCATTCATCATCATTTTTATAAACCAGGTTGTCGCTTCTGCTACTTTCTATGAAAAATCGTAGAACGAATTTCTTGTGAACAAAAATATCGTGATTGTGGTTGCCAATGGACAAGAACGATACGTGTTGATAGGACTTATTTTACATAGGAGGTTTTCCGTGGGAAGTGGCCATTATTCCTGCTGCTTTCGACAATCAATAAATTCTAAATGGTTTATTATTGACGATGCGAACGTAAAAGAAACCACCGAAAGCTTTGTATTTTTTTCATTATCTGAAAAATCTTCAGCAATATTGCTATACGAAATAGACTACGTACTTCTTAAGAGTTACTTTGAATATATTGCATACATTTGTAAATATTTTGCACATAGCAATTTCTGTTTAGTAACTTTAAGAAATGATGTAATACATGATTGTACACTAGACACAAAAAAGTGACACCTAAAAAGACTAAAGAAAAAAGTAAGTTTAAAAAATTAGAACTGAATCAATATGCATTCTATTCGTACATTTTTTGGAATTAAAAATGAAATGTTGCCCTATCAGATGCTTTTGTAAAAAAAGTGATTTGTATGTTTTTGAATTTATGACAATGAAAAAAATAAATAAAAATTTGTTGTATTTGAATTTTTGTTGTCAAAAAAAAACTGTCGTACCGAGTACATTTGCATACAGTTGTTAACTTTGTGTGAATGGAAAAAACATTAAATTTCAGTAAATGTTCATAATGTTCAAATAGTTGTAATAAGCATAGTAAAAATTTGTAAAGTGATAGTTTAGATACTTAAAAACATTGTGTCGGAATTTCAGCTAATTCAGAAATGGTGTATTTTCAGAATTAATTTCCAAAAATGTTGTTATTTTTTGCTGTCATTGAAAAATGTTCGAGATCAAAAATTGTAATGACACAATTTTCTCAAAGAGTAAACATCATGCTACAATACTACTGTGTTTTAACTTTTTTCTGCGTTAAATACATATTTTTTTAGTCATTTGTTCATGTATAGTGCCTATTCTTCCGAAAAACGTAATTGTTCGGTAAATGAACAATAGATGTCAGAAAAAAAATTGATGACACAATTTCTTGCGTTTGTTAATTGCCTAAGTCTTAAAAAAAATGTTATTACTGAAATTCCGGGGGGTCTTGCATTTTCCGGCCGATTTCGCCTGGAATGACCCATATGTCATTGCTGGTAAAAACGCTGGTCAAAATCACTCGATTATATTGTAACTGCAATTCTCTCTGAAATCAAAGATCAATTTTATTTTTCGTGAAAAGCACTTTTGGCGCAAGTCCGGGGAAAACTGATTGGCTCCCGTTCTGGTGCTCCTGAGCAAAATATAAAACGCCACGTTACACTTTGAATTAATAAGACGCTTTGGACGATTTTTCACAACTTTTTTGGGGGGAAATTTAAATTTCACTATTCTTTGCGCTACCTCAAGTCAAAAAATGATTAAGAATATTTTGTTTTCATTGCGTCTTAGCCAAATATTTATTAATTTCAATCGAGTGTCGATCGGTTTTCATTCCGAAAATAAAATTGAATATTGAAAATGTTATTCCATTTATTCTGTATACGAGACAATGCCCAATCGTTCTTGCGTTTAATATGTAAATAAATTAAGGTCAAAGTTTTGATAGTATTGGCTTAAATTACAATAAGAAATTGTGCTCTTTCAAGATGTAAAAATAGAAAAATTTATTAATAGAATCTAGTATCAAATGCAAATTGCATAGAAAATATTATTTAGAAAGAAGTATTCGATCGACTTTCAAAATATACCTTCATTTTTGGTAAATTATTTCTTTTATATGAAAAATGAAAATTTCCGTTTTGACAACATAACAAAAACTTTTCAATTTTTCTTACTCTATTTATAAGATCAAAAATAAATTCAATCATTTCCAATTATATATAACATTATAAGCAATTAGCTCTAATAACTTTCAACCATCATTTGATTCTAATTTCATTGATATCAGTATATTAATACGTAATATATAATCAAATTTAAATATCGAATTTATTGCTAATAGGTCTCTAGGCAGAAACCTCCACGTGGTGAGACTCGGGTAATAATGTTTGGAAAAAACGTACTTTTTACAATAAATGATTTATTGTAAACAAGTGTATTTTATAATAAATTAGCCAATGTCTGCCATATTTATTGATTGTTTTTATATTTCCTAAAATATACTCAGTAACACTTAACACTATTTAATTTGCAATCGTATCAAAATCGATATCGACAATTCGAGCAGACTTTACATCCTCTTAAGGTGAAATGTCATTTAAAACGTTTGTCTCTCTCACACATTTTAGTTACTTTTCGTATAATTATTTTTTAATATTTTATTTCAAAAAATCGCTTTCAAAGTGACCTTGGTATATCACAGGAGAATATTTTGACTGAAATAAAATCAATTTTTATTGCGACCCATTGCTGAAAAATGGGAAAAAGAGAACTCAACGCCCAAAAAATTTTTGTTCCCATTTTTCAACGACAGGTTGCAATAAAAATTGATTTTATTCCAGCCAAAATATTCTCCCGTGACATACCAAGGTCACTACAAAGCCAAATTTTTAAAATATATTATTGAAAAATTATTAGACGAAAAGTTACTAAATTGACATTTCACCTTAAGGTCGATTTATATCTAGTAAAACATAACTAGTTTGTAGGGTACTTATGGATGTTTTTATTACATACTCAGGTCTCACTAAGGATGAAGTTATTGCCAAAAATAGGGTGTGTTTTTAACATTTTTTTGAAGGTGATTACCCAAAGTTTGGGAAAAACAACGTATTGAAAAACGGTGTAATACCATCACGGAACCTTCTTAGCGATGAAACACCTTTAGAAGCTCCAGAAACATTCGTGGAATCTCTAGACGAAGTTGTGACCGAGAATGGAAGTTGGTATCATTTACACCAATGGTACATGGTTGGTACCATGTATACTTATGTCCCATAAATTTCACCGAGCCAGAGAGTACATCAGAGCTCGGAGAGCTCAGGTGTATGGTTTTTGTCACAGCCAAACAATGCTGGACGATTTATTGACAATACTGACTCGAGTAATATCCAATTTGGAGGAGTTTAGATTTACTGTCCACAGTTTGATATGCGATCAATTAGGGACCAACCAGGCTCTTATCAATCGTTTAATTTAATTGAAAAAACTCATGCACTTCTTGAAATACCAGGACCTGTAGATTATACGAGTATGTTTATGTGGATAAATATTGTATGTTTAATTAGGATAGCTCATGAGTACACCGCGTGTACTCAAAACACCTTTATTACACAATACATTGACACTTTACATTGACCAAGCATGTCTGGTCTTTACTGATACAATACTGTCCCTACGGGGGGCCTTGGCCAGGGCCTGAACCCGAACTATTTTCCCTTTCCCAACCTCCGACAAACCATGACGTTCTTGAAAATACTTTCGGACAAATAAGAACGATAGGTCACGAGGATACTTCTTCAACACCTAAGCAGTTCAATGGGACCATTAGAACCCACGCTCTTAACAACACCAATGCGATTACGAAGAGCAAGACCAACTGCCTCGCCGTAAACAGTCCAAGCTTACTCTCGCTAAAAGATTTGATCGAGGACAATAAGACAGAAAATGTATTCATTCTTCCTGAAGAAGATGCATTGGAGCACGAAGTTAACTACCTTGAAGAAAATACTCTTTCTCGCGCATTTAACACAAACACCATCGGAAGAATCAACGATTTTCTTACAAAAAGATGTACAAAATATTAATAAAAAATATTATAAATAATGATTAATTATTTATTTACATATAATATTATGAATAATTAACGTTCATCAACAATATATAATGAAAAACTTTAATTAAAATAAACGAAACACTGAAATTTTACTGATGCGTAAATTTTACGCATTTGGTAGTTTTGAGTATATAAAAATAAAGCCGGTAGTTCTAGTGTTAATCACCGTAACTTTGTCCCAGCGAGGTCGGTAACGTTGCTCGCTTTATACCCGTGATTTACAAAAACTCAGTTTTGTTATTCCATTGGAATTTTCTAAACTTGAGAATAAAATTAAAATTTGATGTGTCTATTAGCTTTATAAGACATCTATGATCACCATTATAAAACGCGTTTTTGATCCGATTGCATTTCAGTGCTTTTTTGGGGGTTAAATATCGCACAATAATAATATTTTTTCCATTATCCTTAATAATATAGAGTTTAAAATTTAATTAATTTTAATAATATATCTGAATTTAATGATATTTCATATATATTTTTCTGTATTAACTTTTAATTCGTTTTTGGATTCGAAAATATCCACGATGTTATTCAATGAAATTATCTAAATTTAAAATTTTTCATCTTTACCCATTTTCTATGTATCTATTTTTTTGGAATCGAAAATGACATATAAAATTCTCAAAATACGTTCAGAATACTATATGCGGTCAAAATTTATTTCATAAATTTCATTTTTCAATTCATTTTCGAACAAGTCTCTCAACAGAAACCTCCTTATGGTTTAATTCATTATTAAATATTTAATCATATACATATTAAGTAACAACATATAATTGCATAGTTAGCATAATAATTATCATGAATAATAATTAGCTAATATCCGTCTGTATATATACCCAGATAAACAAGAAAACATATATGCTGCATATATGTAGCATTCATGCGGCATATATGGCAACATGCACAATTTTTTGCTTGGGGGATATAATCATCTATGAATTTCTTGATTACAATCATAAGTACTACAAATTGACTGTATAACTATTTAACAAGATTTAAATAATTCTAAGTATAAATTAATTATTTCAACTTCTGCTAAATTTTTAATTTATAACTATAATCAATTTTATTTTAAGTTACAATATTTAGTTCACATACTTTTACTAAATTTCAATCTTGTTTTGACCGTCTTAATTTATACACCCCTAACATATCCTTCAAGCTACTGAGCGGTAGACAAAAGTACTCCGTTAAAGTAAAGCGGTCGGTAAAACCAAGAATCCTTTTTACCATGAATTGTATATTTAATTTTGTCAGAATCGGATGATATCCAGTTGATAAGTACAAAGCAGTTTGCAAACATTTTTTAGAATGTTTCATTATATAAATAAATTACTTGATTTTTTGATATTACAAAAATAGAAGTGATATAGAAAAACATATACCAAAGAAAAAAGTAAGAAAAATGAAAAAATATTGCTATATATTTTATTCATAGTCTCTCTTATATAATAAATTTCTCACACGGATGAATTTATATTTCTAATTACATTCAAAAATTTTAATATACTCAACTTCTATTTTAGTTGCATATTAATATATGTAAAATATATTTCACTTGTAATTGATTCACGAAGTAGAAAAATATATAAAGTTATTTCAACATATATTCTTGTCCGTATAGGAATTAGGAGGTAATTTTCGTCAGTCACAAGATTCAGCAACTTGAAAACATCTGCAAATATCCTCGAGGAGTCACACGAAAATCGACCTCCGAATTCATTAGAAAGCTTTATGAATAACTCGGGTGCATAATTCGACTCAGTACTTGACTTCAATACTAAAATCTATCATCAAGTGAACTGTAATCATTTTTATTGAATCCAAATTATTTCATTTTTATTAGAGTTTTGATAAACTATTAAATATATTCTGTTTATATTAAGATATATCATTGAATCACGTATAACTTCATTTTATATCATTAAGCACTGTCTGTTGAAATCATAAAGTAGCATATTTCAAAAACGAGAGAAATAAGATTTTGCTTCTCACGAAGCAGAGTTATATTTTGCTCTTCCTCTTTTTAAAAACGAGAGAGCTCTCTTCTATAAAAATTTATTTTTTCCAGAAATAAATTTGTATTTTTGTCTGCATTTGTGACAAATGAAATACATATTATTTGTTATTGTAATGAATAGGAGTTTAGACAAATTTAATCATTCACACTTGATTTCCAATTCATTTAATTCAATTTTGTTTGTATTTGTTATTTATATCTGACATCAAGTTTAGAATGACAAATTGAATGATTTCTTTTGAAATGATTTGTAAAGAAAGTTATTAATTTTGGTGTATTGTTTAGAATTCCAAGCGATGATTCAATAGTTTCTCATAAATTTTAAGTACAGCTTTACCTCGAATAAACAAACTTGTAGATAAGGTGTCAGTTGCTTTCCGGGCATAGGCGACTGAACTTGTTTGTAAAGAATTTTTCCGTTCGTCGGCAAAACACTTTTTTGCATAGTAACTTTCATTGCAGTTCTAATTTTCGACATCACATCGTAAGTTGGAATTTTCATATCTTTGCTGCTTCAATTATTCCAATAATGACAGACAAATAGATGTTTTATTCATAACAATTTATTCGAGTTCATTATGTTTTACTATGTTTATCAAAACGTTTAATCGTCCATTTGTAGTCACAAAATGAAAGACACAGTGGAAAAAAAAACTAGTCAACATTATATCGAGGAGGTTGTTCACATGGACAAAGAAGAAGGAGATTTAGGAGTCAGTGAAGTGACTAATTTTTACGAAGGTATAAATGTTTTCATAACTGGAGGATCTGGATTTCTTGGAAAACTTCTCATTGATAAATTGTTAAGGTACTCATTTATTTCAAAAATGAAAACCATACAAAAAAATTGTTTGAATGCATAGAATAAAAAAAATAACGAAAGCAAAATTGCGGACTTTTGGAAAATGCTAGATCACTAATTTTTCACAATCAATGACTTTTGGAGTGAAAGGTTTAATTGTAATCAAAATCGAATTAAAAAAAATGTGAAAAAATGAAACAAATAGAGTCAAGTAATAAAAATCATTTGATATGAAACAATTGGAGAAAATTCTAGGAAAACTGTTCCCTTACTCAAATCAAACACTCATTCACGTCATAAATGCTTAGCCATTCGACGTTTGCGTTTATGCACCTGTTTGCAGAAATACTAGCAGCTCGTTGTATTGAATTTAAATTCTTAACTCAAACCTGACTTAAATTTTTGTTATGTTACAAATGTTTTTCATTAAGAAAATACGAACAACAATCAAGTTAAAATCATACATTTATTTAAGAAATTGAAAAGATACCTCCCTTATAATCACGCAAATTTTATCTTGCTCTCAGAGTTGATGCAAAAAGGAAAATAAGGAAAAAAAAGGATAGAAGTATTTTTATACGTTTCGTAATTTTTTTATTAAAAACTGCATTATTTCATTTTGATACAAATAAATATGAAACGTCAGCAGTAAAAAAAATACAATCAACAGGAAAAGCAGAATGTATTATGAAGCAGAAGTGTATAACGTGGAAAATCATGAAAAAATAATATTCTCAAAAATTGAAAATGCTTCAAAAAGTTAGAAAGAAAAAAACGGTCCCTTTTTCGTCCAAACTTTTAGGCACTAATGTGTTCTTATAATTTTTTTCTTTGGGGGAGTGTACAATGTATCGTTATTAGCGAATTAAAACTTACTTCCACGAATTTCACGTTTCGCCCTCTGGAACGCTGATTATTCAGAGAGCCGTCTATAAAAAATTGTGTGGTTTTGGATCCCGAAATCAGTATACATATATTCTAAAAATTTTAGGGTGTAGAAGGGGCCGTCAACGACTTATGACGGTTATGACTATTCATGAAAAAATTTTCTAAAAGACTTGAAAACCTTTTTTATTTTTTTTTTTTTTCTAGTTTTTTGAACATGTTCAATTTTCGTTATTTTCTTTGTTATGCACTTGTGCTACATGAAAAATTTGCAGAATCAAAAAATTGTAGATAAATGCAACGTTAACCTTCAATTTTCTAACGAAGTTTTATTCATTTTGCAATTATTCAAGATGACGAAATCGTGTCTGGCATTTTAACCTTGCCAAAAATTACATTTTTTGTTCTATTTCTAAGCAAATCTAATATTAATGTTTTCTTATTTACATACACACATTCAATAAGTTTATTAGAAGCAGATTCGATATAAAAAACACCATTTTCATTATATTTATATTATGAATGCTTCTATTCATTCAATTCATTAATTCATTGTTATTTTTCTACAGTCCGCTTAACAATTAACCATTCATTTATTTATCAAAAAACAAATAATTTAATTGTATAAATTGAAAAGTTTCTTATAATAAATTAATTGAATTATTGTTTAAATAATATTCTTCTAATAAACTAAATTTTAATAAATATAACATTTTCATTCATATCTAATTTGTAAACACTATTCTCCTGATAGAGTATTTTACTTCAAACTGAATTATTGTTTTTTTCAGATGCACAAAAGTAAATAAAATCTACTTGCTAATGAGAGCAAAAAAAGGAAAAACACCTGAAGAACGACTTGATGTACAATTCAAGGATGTTGTAAGTTGAACGATTTAATTAGTTGAAAAATTATATAAAAATTAATAACATTACAACTTTTTATTTTAAATTCATTTTTAGTTCTATGATACGTTAAAACAAGCGAGACCAAATTTTGTGAAAAGGGTGGTATGTATTATTGGGGAAACATCAGCTCCTGATTTAGGAATTTCAGATGAAGATTTGGAAATACTCAAAGAGAACATCCATGTCATTTTTCACTGTGCCGCTAATGTGAGATTTGATGAAAAATTAAAAAAGACCATTGAGACCAATGTCCGTGGGACAAAACTTCTTCTTGATCTGGCAAAGGAGATTAAAAATTTCAAGGTAAAGTAAAATTTTTTCAGAAAAATTGAAACTTCAACCCCAGAAAAAATATTTTTCAAAATGGTTTAAAACCTGTTGAAATTGAAATTGAAATTATTACACCATGCTGTTTAAGACTTTTGTACACAGTCTTGAAAGACTTGATTAAAACTCTTTTGTGAAGTTCTGAAAATCTTAATTGAAGACTTTTTGCAGTCTAATGAACCGTTTTCATTCAAAAAAAAAAAAAAAATTACTCAACGAAAAATTTGCTGGGGTATTAATTTTTGAAATGTCGCATTTTAGGCCTTCGTTCACGTTTCAACAGCATTTTCTCATTGCACATATAAATTCATAGAAGAAAAATTCTACAAACCAAAGATGGAAACGGATAAAGTTCTAGAATTAATGAAAATTCTGGACGATGAAGCAGCAGAAAAAGTTAGTTCGTCGTAAGTAAAAAAAGAACTTCTTCCTTCAAAAGAATCTATATTTCGATAATCTTTTTTTAGTAATTGATATATAATATAAATTCAGCACAACAATAAGGGGGCAGCCTAAAATTTTTACGTTCTAAAAAAATTATTTTCACTACTTCTCTATTGAATTTTTCAAGTCATTTATAATTAATCAAAAATAGTCAAAGTTCTATGAGCTCTCTATTTTTTGTAATGAATTTGATAAATAGTATAATTGAACAAAAATTGCAAAGAGTAATCTTTAATGAATTAGTTGAATCTATAGATTCACTCTATTCACTCAAGTTCCGATTTTCAGTAAGTAGGTTAATTTCGCGTACATAATTCAACTTATTTGCGAATACAATTTACATTATGAACAACTGCTATACTAAATGTCGATCATACTAACTCATTAATATAAGAAAAACTGACTCATTGTTTTGAGAAAAACGCGATAATTTCGATATTATTATAGTTGTCTTATTTTTTTCGTTTCACTCCTTTGTTCAAGAAAATTAATTTTTAATCAGATTCATCGAAAAAGTTGCTGAATAATCAAAATAATATTATTCATCATACATTCCTATATAATATTTTACATCCATAACGATTGAATTTTCAGACTTAGAACTGTTCATTTATTTCAGGCTTGTTGGTGAATTTCCAAACACATATACCTACAGTAAAGCACTAGCCGAAGACGTGGTGCGAAAATATGGCAGAGACATCCCGTCATGTGTCGTTCGACCTTCGATAGTGATTTCTACTTATAAGGAACCGATCGCAGGTTGGATCGACAATATGTACGGCCCCACAGGGGCGAGTGTGGGTGTTAGTGTTGGATTACTTCGAACCCTCCATGTCACTAAAAACAAAATAGCAGATATGATGCCGGCTGATTATGTTACAAACCAACTTGTTGTTGCTGCTTGGGACACCGCGGTTACGTGGTAGGAATATCACTTTGTATTACTTGCTCAATGTAAAATTTAATTAAGATTTATTGTAAAAAAATGCATGACAAAATGATTGCACTGGATACCCATGTAAAAATTTACATATCTCCATATATGGCTGACATATGTGTTACATATATGTTAGCATAAATGTTATATATGACAATGACTGCCATATATATTATTATATTTTATATGTGATATGTGATGATATATGACACAGTTATGGTATAATATTTCTGTTACATATGTTATGTATTGCATATACGTTAGATATACAAATACATTGGTCCGTCTGTTGGTTCTCTTATTGGTTATGTTCATAACTAATAACTGATATTTTGTTCCTGAATTTCAGGCAAGACAGTCAACAAAAACTTGGATGGGAAAAGATATTGCCCACGCCAGAAGAACTGAAAGATCCAGTAGTATACAATTGTGTCTCGTCCTGTCAAAACCCTATAACGTGGGATTATTTTATGTCTCAAAATTTTGTCCGTGGTCTTGAAATGCCTTCCATGAAGGTGATTTGGTTTGTGTTTTTGTATTTGTGTGACGAAGTGTGGAAATATAATATAGCCAAATACGTCCTTCATCTGATACCCGGTCTAATTCTTGATACATTGAGCCTAATGATTGGACGAAAACCAATGTATGTTTTTAAATCACTATATCTTATAGATAATCCTGAATTCATATCTTCACAAAAAATAATCACTACCGCTCATTTTTTTCAACACTACACCACTTATGAATACACTTTTTTTTTCATGAACTCGAACAAACATTATATAGACAATATGCTGTCATTTATGCATGACAAGAATTCTGTAATATATCAAATGTCCCTAGTAAAAATGATTATATATTGTCCATGTATTAACAATAGATTAACCATATAGAAATCATATATTGTTTATATAAAAATGATATATGGACAATATATTGACCATATATTATCCGTATATTTTTCTCCATTATCACATATGGCTAATACATTATTAATATACAAAATATTTTTCGAAAAAATTTAATATATGGTTTATATATGGTAAATATACTGTCCATATATTGTCAATATATTATTTCTGGAATAATATATTGTTAATCTATAATTGATAAATGGCCAATTTATTAACGTTTTTACTAGGGATGTTTGTTTCATAAATAAAAGCACATACACTGAAAAAAATACTACCTTGAATCAAGTATATTCAACTTGAATGTAGTAGAAAATATTCTCACATATATTTGAGAATATATATACTTGATTGAAGTAATATTCAATTGATTCAATCTAAAAAAAGTTCAAAAAAAAAGTAAAAATATACTTGATTCAAGTGAAATATACTTAATTCAAGTGAATTTTGTCAAGTATATTATATACTTGATATCAGTGAGTATTTTTTTGTCAGTGTATGAAAGCATACATAAAAGCATATCGATGGCTCGTACGAAGACTGTGCCAATCCAAAATTTTCAATTTTAAATGGGAAATTTGGAATTGGCACAGTCTTTGTACGAGCCATCAATACATATGATATGTAGGAAAGTGTCTTTAATTTTTATATAAATCAAGAATTCAATTTTGACAGATTGCTAGATACCTATAAGAAAATTCACAAATTCAGTGGCGTAATAGCATACTTCAGCACCCAGCAGTGGAAATTTACAAATGAAGAAAGTGTTAAACTTTGGAACAAGCTCACGCCTATAGATAAACAACTATATGATTTCTATGTAACGAGCTTTGATTGGGAAGAGTACATAGAGCGCCATTATATCGGTCTACGAGTGTTTCTTTTGGATGATCCTGTAACTACTGCGAAGGACGCTATGAATAAATATAACAAGTTTGTATAACAGCATGTTTCATTTTTTTTTCAAGTTTAGAAAATTAAAATTTTGAAGAATTTGTTTCTCATTTCATTATCTGTTTCAGATTGAAGGTCCTGCATTATATCCTTGTGACAATTGTGATTACTAGTATTGCAGTTCCTACTATGTACATTGCTTACATGCTCGTCAGCTCTGTCTTTTGGTTTTTCGTTTTCTTGTGGAACCGTTATTGATATAGTACAATTATTTATATTTTTGATTTCAGACCAATAAACTCGGCTAGCTTGGATTTTAAAATCTAAGTCTTTTGCACGAACATTTCGTTGTACTTGGTCATAAACATTGTTATGTCTCATGATACTTTTTGGTTGCAATCTTTTCTTTTAAAAATCGATCAAGAGCTTCATGTTAAAGTACAAATTATTGTAATTTTATTATTTTCATTAATTTATGTGAAATCATTGTAGGGAAAGTTCAGATAATTGGGACAAGTTGGTGTAAATTTAACAAACGAATAAATTGTTATTGGATATTTATAATTATTGTAATCATATATGTTGCCATACATATGATATATTTAATATAATTATATATTATAATTATATATATTATATATTTATAGTTATAATGATTAAAACATTGAGAAAAAACTGGCTTTGAGTGAATGTGTGGATTCAATTTCAGTAGTGTCTTACGTATTACCCTACTTGTCGCAATTACCCTAACTACCTCTAATATTCTACGGAACATTCGTTCATGGTGCTGTATCAAGCTGTAAATCGTATCATCGTCATGTAGGGAAATGAAACGTTTAATCAATTATTGACTGAAAAAAAAGATCATTTATCTATGAATTTAATTATAAATCGTTTGAATAAAAATATTTGTTTATTGAAAAAAACACAGTCTGAATTGATTTTATCATTGAATTTTGAGTGACAAATTTACCGACATTTTGCGAGTTACCATTGTTCGAGCACGTTTACCTACAGTGCATAAGTCCCTGAATGTATGCAACACTTGATTCTTCAGTGCTAGATTGTTAACATTCACGTAAGGAACATGCAGAGCTACGAAAAAAAATCAAAAAAATAAATAGCAAAGAAAATTAATAACATAATAATAACGTTTTATAAGACCTTGCTTTCCGAAGAATTTACTTTCATTGAACAATTTCAAGTATAATTATGGGTACCTCTGTTGAACTATTTTTATCCAAATTTTTCACTAATCATGATTTATCTATTATTTTCAAATGTTTGAATTTTGAATCAATTTCAATATTTTGGGTAAACCAATTTTTGAGATCTACAATATTTCTCGCGTCGTTTGGTTGTTAGGTCTTGCAAAATCATTTGAATTTTTGAAGAACTAATTAGAAGATTTATAATTATCTCAATTTCAAACATTTTAGTCTAAAATCACGAACGTATAAGAACTAAAACTAGTAGACGTTATTCAAAAAATGTTATTTCAAATTTGTAAATGTGTATATAGGTATGGGAGACTGATAAATTTCAAATATCTGAATCAATATTGTTCAAAATGAAGAGTCTCAAATATTTGACTTTATGAAATGTTTAAACGCAAACTAATTAACCCCAATCATTATTCGGCGATAAAATATTTAGGCGCCAAAATTGGGAAATTCTGAACATCCAGCACCAAAAATTTGAGGTAGGTACTAAAAATGATTAGTCCCAAATTTCTGTCTAAAATTTTAGGTGCAAAAACAAATACAATTGAAACACTTGTTATATATCCCTAGCCAAAAAGATCATGTATTGTCCATATATTATTAATAGATAGATTGACAATATATTATTTTTCATGAAATCATATATGGTCAATATATGTTTTATGAGTGAACAATATATGATCCTTTTTACTCGAGATATTTATACTTTGTTATGTCAATGACAATCTATTGAATTTTTTGGATGAAATAATGATAAGTAATTGTTTTTTGTATTGAATGGTACTGACCTTTTGTTTGTTTATTTCGACAATGAATCCGGTGACGAGAGTTTGGCACTAAGCGTGTACGGCGCTATGGTTGGGGGAAGAGAGTGAGCGGGCGCGCGCAGTACCGCGGGGCGCGTATTCGCGGACTTCGCGAACTTGGCTCGCGCGCCGCGAGCAGGATCCGAGACAGTGCACGCCCGGCAGCCGACACGAGCGGATGGTGCGCGCGCTGCTCCCGCGTTCCTGGCCGTGGTCAACCATTTTTCGCGCGTTGCCTAGGTCGTCGTCGCTGCACCGGTCCGAACTCCGCCGGCGTTTCTTGCACAACCGCCCGCTCGCCCGCGACGACCCGCCGCGCCCAACGACCTTCACGCTTGTCACGCGCCGCGTGTCGATCAGCTGATCGTCTGGGCGCTACCAGTTTGGCGAATTTTGCACACCTGAAACAAGCAAAAAATGTAAACCCTCCGTGGTTAAATTGCCTCATTTAAGAAGGACCAACAAATGTAAACACCATCGGAACAACAAACCATAACAAACACAAGTGTCAAGGGATGAACAATTTTTGGCGCCAAGGTTGTTGAAGTGATCGGAAGCTCATTTTTTTCCATCTCTCTTTCCCGATTTTTCCGTTTGTCACTGTGCTTGTTTGTTTTTTGTCAGTGTATTTTTGTGAAGCGACGATTTTGTGCCGGCGGATTATGTTGCAAAGTGACTTGGCTGCTTTGTGATGACAGTCGGTGCCAACGACCGAGACTGCCCGGATTAATCGCCATGCAAGGGGAAAATCCTCGAAAGCCGCCGGAAAAACGCGACCATAGTGAGTAACGAGAGTTTGTTAAGCAGCTTTTGTTCGGCTCTAACTTTGGCTCTTGGTTTTGTCACTGATAACGCCCGAGGTGAATGCACGACTTTTGTCAAACGATTGCGAAACCACGCGAACGTATGTACCGATAAACTTCCACTTAAAAAATTGTCTTTGCACACTTTTTCCGACGATTTCTTCCAGCTGTATTGAGAAACACGACGCGTTCGATTGTTTTATTTTCAATGCCTCGCAATTAATGTCAGATTTGAACGTCATTTGTTTCGTTCTTTTTCGTTTGTTTTATTTTCAATAATTTTGACATTCCACTTTTTTGTTTATTATTCCAAAATCATTCATTGGTTTGGTTCTATTCTTTTTGTTTATGACATTTATTTCACACCTTTTTTACAGTTTGGTTTTAAATAACAAACAAATATGAGTATATAGAATTGCAGTAATTAAAGTATAAATACAGCAAAATTTGTGTTGCTTTCGAACGTTTTAACATATAAATTTGAATTATTTTTATTCTTTGATTTCTTGTAATTTTTAAATTCTATTTTTTTGTTTAAACTTTAACAAGAAATATTTTAATCTTGAAAAATTGGTTAACCGTGTATGACTTTATTTAAAAACGAAAACACTCGAACTTACACACAAATGAACTTTTTAAAACTTGAAATAAAATGAAGAAAAATTATTTGTCAAAGTAAAAATTAAATATTTGGAAATTTGAAAAAATGAAACATTTAAAATTGTTAAAGTCATTTTTTTCAGATTTTTGAAGGGAACATAAAAACTAATTAAAATAATAAGTTCAAAATCACTGCAAACGTTCCATCTGACAAATTTCAAAGTCCAATATAATGTAAAACCATATGGCTTTTCCGTACAGCAGTTCGCGAGATCGAAGTTTCATGTCATTTCATTATGATTTATGATGGTGTTCAAAAAGCAATTGCGTCCTACTTTTACGCAAATGTTAATCAATTTCATACACTTGTCACGTGCAAAAACTGTATCTCTTTTTCTCCCGACTAATTCTAACACATTTTGTAACGTACTTTGATTACTAGCGCAGAAAAACCAAAGAACCAAAAAAATAAAAAGAAAAATAAAAGATAAAAAACAATGAAACACGAAATACTGGTACCCGCAATACGTTGCCTTGATTAAGATTGAATTTTTATTTTTTCACAGAAGCCATAATTTCGTTGAAATTAATTGGATACACGCTTATCATTAGTTATGTCAAGCTGAAACCGAGCATCTTATTGAAATTATAACCATAAAACTCGGCTACCGTGCTTTATACTTATTTTTTGCTTCGCAGCCGCGGGTATAATTATGAAATGTTATTACTGTAAATTAGAGATCAAAACTGGTGCCGGTGTTGATCTGTTGAATAAAATAAGTATGAAGTCTTGCTTACACCGACGTAAGCAAATTCAACTGTGACGTCGAACGCTCAAGCGGAACTAAACGCAAACAAGCCCTCCGCCCGTGTTTACAGTGTCAGACCCCTTTTTCGTATGCTAGAAGCACGGACTGAATATTTTACAAGTATTTGTTTCCACTTCGATTTGCTTACTCTTCAAATATAATTTTCACCAAACTATCGGAAAGTTATT
Source organism: Trissolcus basalis (assembly GCA_025266255.1). Lineage (NCBI taxonomy): Eukaryota > Metazoa > Arthropoda > Insecta > Hymenoptera > Scelionidae > Trissolcus > Trissolcus basalis. The sequence goes on along the minus strand of JAAMPD010001182.1, from coordinate 11,155 downwards.
GCACCAACTTCTATTTGACTTTCGACACAATTTTTCATCAAAATCTCATCCGATAGACTCTAAATTTATGTTAAAAATCATGTCTCAATTTTAAATGCAAACGTGAGTATCATAAAAATATCTATTCTTCGTCTAAATTATTTCCACATTGTGAAAAAGAAATACTTGTTAAAAAAATCAATCTACGAACAAAATCAAATTAATTAAGTACTGGAAAGTCTATATTACAATATAATATACATACATACAGGCCTTTAAAATTTATCCCAAAAACTAATATCTGAACTATGAAAAGCAGTTGGTAATAGACTCGAAAAAAACCGCAGAAGAGAACAACTTTCAAAAGTTTCGATATTTTAGTTATTTGTTATTTGATCAATTTTGATGAAGTTCAGAGGTTAGAAAAAACTAGCAAGAAAGTTGTTATTGCATTCAGTAAAGATAGTTTTTTTTCCATCTACTGTGTCAACAATTGAAAGAGTTGTATATAGTTTAGTGAATTTTTCTTATCCAAGTATATAGTTAGTTTGGAAGTTTCCAATACCTATAATTGATTTTGCGGTCGATTTAACGACATCGCGGTGGTACGCTTTATGAATATTAATCGGCGTGTACGTTTTTATCTAACACTCGTGTATCAGCTGACTAACGATCCGTTACACGAGCGAAATGCCGGCCGAGATATCGATAAGTGTCGCGCGCCGCTAACCGCAATCGATAATGCATAATAATCGTTGCAGGATCCGCCGATAACTAGGCACGCTAATAGCTTGCGGTGCGGCACCTGCCCCGCGATGCATAACGCCTTTCGTCGCTCTTGATCGCTATCGTTTGCTTTCTGCGTTCTCTATGATCTTCGTACACAAGAGCTTTATTACTTTGCATTGTCCAGGTTCATGATTTCTTACTGTTTTGCCTTCGCCGAGGTGCTAACCAGATGTTAATCTCTATGCAAATCGCTAAATAACCATCTATCCTTTGTCGTAGACCGCTTGTTCTAAAAATGTGTAAATTGTGTAGAAAAGATTTGTTCGCGCGAGAATATTTAAATAAAACAGTTTTTCTGCGACGAGAAAAAGTTTTCAATCAAGATATCAGCCGCGAGTTCATATATATACTGAGCAGAACTTTTTTTTTTCAGCAATTATTGTATACATTGCACGAACGTAAAATCATGTGGTTGTCGGGTTTGTAAGAATAATTGACTTATCTAGCCACAGTTGGGAAATGTGTAGAAAAGTTGAGACTTGCAAAACACTGAGTGAATGAGAAGAAGAAAAAAATGGTATTTTACGATGAAACTAGATGTTCTCATACAACCCGCATGGTCGACCGCATTTGCGCGAGTCGATTGCAGTGCGACGTTATTGTGATCGATACCGAAATAGGGACAAGCTCGGTCTCTACTTGAATTCACCATTCGTTTGCTTTAACAGGAATACTTTTTGACAGTTTGCACCTGTTTGCGATGAATGATATCAAATTTTGTATTCAAAAACTTCTCAAAGGTGCATAACATTGATCAAAGTAAAGGTTGTTCACAAATTACACACGATTTATCCTCCAATGACGTATACAGTATTATTATTATGTTAGAAGAATATAATTGCGTGCAATATAAGATTGTCTTTTTAGAATGATTGTTTAATAAGACCACGAATGTTATTATGGAATGTAATTAGCACAAGAGTAAAACAACATTGAGCCAAATTTCTGTCTGACAAGATTGTACTGAATGATATATCACTGTTTTTTATTTCAGCTTGAGATCAACGGCAATGAAGTTTACGAAGAATTGACATTATCTGCAAGAATCGCACAATCAGTCGTCTCAAGCATTGTTGAAAAATTTAAAGAATCTCTTTTGACTTGTTCAATGGGGATTTTTTAGTGGTCATCTAAAAACTAGAACAGGGAATTGGTGTGAAAAGAAGATAAGGAAAGAAGACTTTGATTGATGGTGAGGAAATGAAACGGTCACTGAATTTGCGAAATACGTTTTATTGTCTACTGCACAGTACCCCACCAATTTCATAGCAAATTTTCAGTATACTCAAAATATATCTTTAAGATTTTTAAAGTGATTATATGAAAATTTATAAACAAACAATAAAAGTAGAAAATGTGTTGAGCCCTTATTTTTTTTTTTTTTTTTTTTTTACAAAATAAAGTTGTTTCAGAAACTTAGAATATATATTGCAAAAAAAAATTGAATGTTCATTTATCAATGTATTTGATAAGTGAACATTCTAATTTAGTTTTCCCTTAGGGAACTATGAGAGGGGGGGGGTTGAAATTAGAATTTCAGTTCCCTAAGGGAAATAGTAGTGTAACATGTCCTCCACTTGATGGTACTGCCACAGCTCCACCCTAATTACGAGTCCTTGGGCTTGATTTCTAAAAATCGCTTACTTGTGTTATACTTGCAATGCTATGATATATCTAATATTTATGGTCATAAAGTGTCACAATTGCGTTTTGGAGATTCGTATAAGATAGAAATAATGAAAAAATAACCCACTTATTTTTCCAATTAGAAGTCCAAATGTCGAAATGAAAATATTGTGATATTGCTTTATTATTGTTTTTTATTATTATTATTTTTTTCATTCATTTTGATAATTCAAAGTTACTAATTTAGTAGTTTGTTGAGAAAATAAGATTTCTAAAATGGTCGAAACGTGGAAGTGCAGTCTCAAGTGGACTTTATATTACAATACTGTTCTCTCAATTAAAGTTTTACATCACTTTACTTTGGAACAACTTATTTTCATTAAGTGTTGTGCTCATATAAAAAAATGATTTAATCATATTTAAAAGCCGCCCTTCTAATTGTTATCTTCACGTATCTCTTTCATTATGAAGACAAGATATATTTTGTGGTAATATCAACCACATTAAATTGTGATTAACACAATCAAATACAGGAAAGTGGTTGGCAAAAACCACCGGGCTACATGCATCGAGAGACATAAAAGCCATGACGAAAATAAAATGATAGCACAGGGATTTTGATTTTGTGTAAAAATGAAATGTATGAAGGTTCAAAACGAGCGGTCGTTAAAACGACGAGAATTCATGGGTCGTTATACAACTAAATCGAGCTCATCTCGAAACCGCAAATCATTTGTTTGGCGAGCGTGTACTAGCACGTATATAGAGATCCGTGTGTACGCGCGGTTTGTGCGTTCGGTACAAATACAATTGCACATGGATTAGACGCTAACGATCGTATGAAAGTACAGACGAACGCCAAAGCTCGTGAGCAATTAACAGTCATTAGGCCAGGCCCAATAATAATCTTTCACCGTTTTCATAGCACAGCCGGCTTTCCCAGCTGCAACGATTCTTGCATAACCGCGATAATTGTTGCTACAAATGCATCCTTTGGATCAATTCAAATGCTATTTGCCATTCGTTAAAATAGTTTATCGCATCTTTAACGTCAGGTGGCTTGAGGATTCAACCGATGGCGGAGTCGGCATTGTGCAAGTGCGTGCGAATTCGCGTCGCACAAAACTTTCAGAGGATGCGAAGAGTCGCTCGATAAATGGTCCGGAACTCAAATTAGATTTTAATTTAAATGCCATTGAGTTTGCATTGTTTGGTTTGGGTTGCGGTGAAATGCCGGATGGTACACTTGACGTCCATGTTTATATGGATAATATATTGTGCCTTTTCGAATAGTTAACCGTTAATTGTTGTTAATATACAAAAATTTGAAAAATTGCAAAAACCTTAACAAAAATATTTTTAAAATTATATTATAAAAATGATATTGCAGAAGAAACACATTTTATAAATAAGCGATTTCTCGTCCCGTCACTAGTCTAGTCATTGAATAGATAAATTTAAATAAATGATAAAAAAATTCTAACTTTATCTATGATTTCTTAGATATTATGAAAATAAAAATATTCAAATGAGTACATAACTAATGCTCGAATTATATAATACTATCTATGATTACCAGTACTGATGAATTGTGCAAAATCATTTATTTATAATTATCTATCAATAACCATATGTTCACTCAAAGTTTGTTACTGTTTTTGAATCCGACTTTTGATGGATAATACGAAAGTGAAAGCGTGAAAAAAAAAACACAAAATTCTGTGTGTGCTGGTTGCACAAAATTAAAATGTATCTACATCTCTCCAAGGTCTTCTTTATCGCGTTGCGCAACGTTCGAAGTAAATAGTAAAGTGCAAATACAAATAAAATTGTCGTGCCTTCTTCGGATCGCTTGCATTTGGCAAATATACGAATTGTAATAAACATGCATCCATCCTGTTTATCAAACAGGCGTCGACGGTAAAGTTCACTCAATTCGTCATTAGATAAAATGTTTTCTAATGTTCCAAGCTTATTCTCTGCCGGATCATTTTCAACTGATTTATATTCGGGGAACTCAATATAATTATGGGGATCACATAAACATCTTTAATTTCATCTCCAACGTGACCTCGCAATACGTAACTCGCACGAACGCAAACTGTTGCGCAACCATTTGCATCCAATTCAATCTCGAGTGGATTCAACTCGGTGGAAGGGTCCAGATATACGTTGCACCAAAGAGTTTATGCTGACCGGTAGCTGTCAACGCACGATTCCATATCAGACATATATATTGTATGATAATGAGCACTTGTCGCGCTCGATACGCATTTGCATTGTGATAATTTCAATGATATATCTCCAGATTATTAACAATTTTGAGTTCAAAAGTTCGAGCAAATGTGCGAATACCCTTCTGCCGCCAAAAATGTAAAAAAAGTGAAAAAAGAAAAACATCATTAACGTTTCCAAAATGAAAGACCGTCAGAAAGAAAAAATGTTCTCTCAGGCGAGTCTTCTGTCTGTGCTCGACAGATTTCGCAATCACGTCGCGTGCAACGTATCCGCCCTTGGATGCTGACTAATTGCTTCATTATCTAACTCTTCTTCATCACAAAAGTTCCACAACACGAAATTACCAGACACAAAATAATTAACCCTTTGACTGCGAACGGGACATATATGTCCGGCAACTTTGAACTGCAACCGAAACGAAACAATGCGACTTTTTCATGTAAAATACTTGTCTATATCTATATACAACAATTCTCGTAGATCTTGATTTGAAATTTTGCATATGACCTACAAATTGTATCTATATTTGATTTATATAACAAATAACATCCTTCGCAATGGCGAATAAAAGTGGCGTCGTTCAAAAGGTTAATAAATGAAGGCTCGAAACAACTTTTTGTCCGACACACAACGTCCGGAGTCAAAGACGTCTAAACAATTTCATCCCGTGGGGACTTTTTTTGCTTTCGTCAGCTCAGTTGCGATTTCACGCCCTGTCACAATTTACAATTCAATCTTACACTTGATGAAACGTGTTTCAAGAGATTTTAATCGCTGCGACGTTGCTCATCAGTCCTTTTTTTGCATGAAAATTTCACCCGAGTTACCGGAGAAGGTCTGAAGGTCTCATTCGTACCACAGTCACCGATATAATCTCTGCTTTGGTCTTTTGAATCACATGACGTGCAGATTCCACATGCGTAGGACGACACGAATTCCCCGCACGGACCACCTGACCGCTGTGCATACGTAATGATCCATCAGGACAAAAATAATGCACCGGAGGCGTGCTTATCAATGGTCCAACAATCTATTTGCTTCATCCAGTACTGATCAGTCTTTGTACGTCCGCAATATTTCCAACTTTTTGAGCACCAAAATATTCAAACTCTAGTATTATAAGAACAGTATATATAGATAATATACTACGACCATGTCTGTTTCAAAATTTTTTATAAATATAAACTATACTTTGATGTATTGTCTATATATGTATATACATTATAAGGTCATTTATAATTCTTTTTCACTATGGTTTAATATCTCCAGTTAAAAAGATGATACATTGTCCATAATTATCAATATAGTTTATCAATTTATGGTCAATATATATGTTTGAGTATTTTTTATATATGGACTATATATTTTGGCAATTATCAATTTTCAAAAACATTCAATTCATTAATATATGATCCGTTTTACTAGGTTTATAATCCATCGTGCATCATGAAAGAATTGACAAAATATGGGAATATATAACAATTCCTCATTCATTCTTTTTTTTTTTTTTTTTTTTTTTTGAAGAACAAATAATTCCCTTCGCAACAAAACGGTAAAACTGCTACATTTCTAATGGCTTTTTTTTACTTTTATACTAGATATAACTTTTTCTTTTAAATATTCCGGAAATACAATTACTGACATAAATCTATAAATTTGGAACTAATTTGGAAGATATTTTCAAATGACAAGTTTTCCAAAATTATTATAGGAATGGTTTCATATAATTCTCTATAATAAAACACCGTTCTGATTTTATTGAGTGATTCAAAATGCATAAAATTTAATTTCGTCATTTTCATAGGCATTTTTGAACCTAAGCAATTTTGATTTGTTGTAAGACGTCGTAGGTTGTAAGAAAAACTTTTATAACTTTATAAACTATACTAAAACTGCTTGCGATACATGACTGGTTATTCCGGTAAACATGTGTTGGCATCTCATTCCGAATGGAGAGAAAAATAAATTTTCGCTGAGAATCGAGCCATTTATGTAGTGTCCAGTGTGAAAGTAACCGCGGGATGAAAAATTTCAGCGTTAGCAAGTGACATTAACCTCGTTTGCGTAACGATATGCTTGTAAACATTCGTGGCTTATAAAAAGTACACATTAGTGAGCTTGCACGATCGGAAAGACAGGCTGCAAGCGGAGAGCCGCGGGCGTAACGTTTAATAACATTACAAAATAATTAAATGGTCGCGCTTAATGAACTATGTAAATTTTGTGTCAGAATGCACGTGCACTTGCGAATAAACTCACGTATTAAGAGCAAACGTATCGTGCGCAACAAGTATACGACGTTTTCTCGCTTGGCTTTTATAATGCGCGTTCGCGCATTAGATTTTATCGCGTTTGCTCGCGAAAGAATGGAAATTAACGAGCTGATTTAGGCCCGTTGCAAAACATGCCACTTGTAAATGACCGAGCCAACTGCGCTAATGGCCGAGAGCTCTTTTTCGCGTGTAAACTCAGGCGCTTATGGAACCCCCGCAACTTTGACTTGTGTCATTTTTCGCACGATACATTTTCACGCTCTTTATAACCAACAGTCTATACGCATGTGCCAACAATAATATTCAATGTCAGATAACATTTCAGTGTCACGACTCTGCACAATTATTACCAACTCACAAAATTCATTTCGACAACATCCCTTTTGTTATTTCTATTTTACATTTTCATCTTTTTACATGTGTTATCAAAACAATTTTTTTGGACGAACCGTCAGTTGTTCATCTGGTCGTAACATTTTCTTATCATTTTAAGTCTTATTTTATTTTTTTTATGAAAGAAAGATTTTTTTACTGTTGCAAAATGCAAAACGATGTCGCCCCATGTCAGAATGAGACCTGACATTTCTACCGATCGTGATATGTCGCTTTGATATAAGTCCCCATTCGGATTTTCGATCTACCCAATTTAACAGCCGTGATTATAAATGTCTAAGATTACATTCGTACATGATCTTTATTAAATCGGCCGTGTTACATATCGCGTAAGAACAAAATCTTATATAACATGTAGCTCGTGCGGAGATCCAATATAGTTCTAACGTTAGAATAAATTAGCGACTGATGGCTCAACGAAGTGAGATATGGTGTTATGTAATAGAATTGCCTTTGAAAAAAAGTGCGAAATTTAATGGCCGCGTTCAACAGATTGCTGAATTTGATATCGAACGTGCTGCATCATGATTTTGAACGAACAAAAAAATTTTTGAAAAATTAGAAAAGTTTATACCAATATCAAGTATCCACTTTCCGACACGTGTAAAATTTATTAAAAATATTTACTTCATAAAATATAAAGTTGAAAAATTAAATTCATCATTAATTACAAACTAAAAAAAATATACAAAATATTTGTATATTTTTTATTTTGTCTCATTTGTATTTGTATTGATTTTTTTAAATTGATCACGTCAAAGATTTTGCATGAAAAAGCGTATTAATTTCGCGGTGTTTGAGTCAAAAAGTGTGAGTTAATTGATTTAGAATTGCACTAATGGTCTGATTGAAACTCGCGTGGCTTTTTCAACCCAACGTTGCGTTGAATTATCCGTAGCAGTATAGTGGCGAGCAGCGATCGACAATTACCAGACGTTCGGCCGTGTGCGATGGAGCATGAGTGCGCGTCAAACGTATGCGCTTGCAGACTGTGCGCGACACAACAACGGCAACTATCGCAAGTCACTTTCGCTGCACGCGTAGAACGGACCGACCGTTCCAGTCGTCGCGCACGCGTGCCACCGCCTCTGTTTGCTACTACCATTCATAAACCCAATGCACAGGGCTAAATAGATACGTGTGCAAGTTATTTGTATCTCGCAATCTTTATCTTTCGTACACCCAGAGACCAATGAATAAAATCTCATCTTAAGTTTGTACTCTAAAAAGCTTATTAATCATCAGGTTAGGCTGTACTGCGCGCAGTCCGCGCATGTTTCGAATTCAAAAAAGAGTAAAAAAGTACGTTTCTGATTTATATAAAAGTAAACTAGGGCAACTGTCAAAATAAAACAAACAAATAAATGATACTTTCACCTTTGTTATATTTCAGTACCCTGACAAATATCTATGCCAGCATATATAGGACATTTATGGCTGCATATATGTATGTATTTAAACATATAAAATATATATAAAAAACTGGAAAAAAACTTATCATGTCGAATGAAAATTTCATACTGAATCATTAAATTTTGTTGCTTATTCCACATTAGAAAAATATTATAAATATTCTTATCACTGATGATAATTCTGTTTAATAGTGAAATAATTAATAATTTTATGATAAATTCAGTAACTTAAAAAATTATAAATGGTTTCGGTAATTGTAATACTCAAAAAATTAATCTAATGAAAATTGGAATTTTCAGAAAATTTCAATAAATTTCAGTCATAAAAATACTCAAAAACTTGAAAAACGAATCTAAAAAAACAAATCAAAATACGGCGAAAGAATTAATTTAAATCAATTATCAATTAGCTAACAAAAATAACGATCGAGCGATCTTACCGATGATAAAATTAGTTTGATACATAAGATGGCTCATTTTTGTTGATAAATGAATTTGCAAATGTCTTTGATAAATGACTTAGCAAATTTGATAAAAAAATTTCCCTAGATTGCGCAAGAGCGGAATAATGTATTTTGTAATTATACAATCGAAGAAAATGAACCGTTTTGGCGCTTAGAAAAAGTCGTTTCCATGTGGCGGGATGAAGTTGGACTGCCCCAATTAGTCAATAACACCGGCGCAAATTAATCCACGCAAGTCGCGCTCGGACTTTGGACTTTTTGCCTGACGTTTTTCCGGCGATCGCGTAAAAGGTGTGAAAACAGCGCTCGGCTGATCGATTCAGTCGGTCAACGTCAGCTTTTTCCTCCAAGAGTCGCTTCGAAGCTCTCGAAGCGGTGTAAATTGATGGTTCGCGAAAGCGCTTTCGACCAAGTTCGAACAGGCCAACAAAAAGAAATTGTTTCCGATAGATAAAACGGTGGGTTAAAGGTTAAATAAATCAAACGAACTAAAAAGAGGGATTTTATATAAATGTAATTCGTAATTGAAAAGAAACAAGAAAAGTCAATTATAAGGTTAAAACCATGTCGATAAATCACTTTAACGTGCATTCTATTGGAATCGTTCAGAAATTATACCGTCGGCTTAATTAAATTGATACCAATAAAACGGCGTATCTTCGCAACGCGTGAATCGCGAGGTAAAACAATATACGTCAATGAAGCACGCATTTATTGAGCAATAAAGTGCATAAATAGCGTGCACGTTAATACGTTTCGCGGAAGAGGCTGGGCAGAATCAGGCCGAGAGCGTCCCAAGTATCGGTATTTGTAAAGCATTAAAAATGATTGGTCCCTATTACGTTGATTGCAACCTTAAATCTTTTATCATATCTCAATTTTCAACGGACTAACTACAATGTTTTACACTCCAAACGAAACTCAGCTTTGGCTATAACATTTTTTTTTGTAGGTCCTTACCTCTCAAACCGATTCATTTTGAATGTCGAGAAAAAAAAAAACATTTATATATTCAGTACTCAAAATTTCGGACGATGAAAATGATGAATTTCAAATATTTGGAGTCTCAAAATTTAGACGCCAAAACTAATAAAATGTAAATATTCAGCACATGAATTTTCAGTAGCCCTAAAATTTTTGGCATCTAAAATTTTCAGCACCCAAAAGTTCCCCTCCCCCAAAAAAGAATTAGCTCCAAAATTGCAGGTGCAAAAAATTATAAATCCTCAATAATATTTAGCGTCCAAAATGTTAGGCATCAAACTAACAAATCTCGAATACTTGGCGCCAAAACTACAATAAATTCAAAATACCTCGCGCCCAAATATTTAAGTTTAAAAAAATATGTTATTTATTTCTTCAAATGAAAAAATTAAAAACATGATATTTTTTTGTTTCCAGATAAATTAGCCAACGGGCCAGTAATAATGCCAGTACGTCGATCCAAGACCAGTAGATAGCCAGTACCTGCCGGAACGTTAGCCAATTCATATTTAACTCCGTAGTTAGCTAATTCTCAACTAGTGTTAAAGAGTAAGAAAAAAAAGTTGTTTGTGGTCAGTTTTCTTTTTGGAACTCGCGTGTGTGACCAGCAGTTACTGAGATCAGGTAGTTCAAGTGGACCGCTACTATTTCACCTGGAGGTGGCCGGAAACGCTGACTTACATCGGAAGCGCCAACCTGCAATCAAGGTTCATGGTTTACATGGTAAGTCAACTTTTTAAACAAATTCTCACTTGACAAATACTCGTTATCCTTTTCATTTATTCAAGAATCCCTCAAAATCACTCAAACTGAATTTTTATTCTTTATCCAAAAAAAAAAAAAAAAAAATCATAAGGTAAGGGCGCCGGTTTTTCGATAACTTAAGGGTTAGAAGTAACTTTGAATGTGCTATAAAAAACAAAATGTTTATGATATTATGATAACAAAATAAGTTACAGTTAGAGTAAAGTATCGAGAATGAAAATATTCACTCGAA
>JAAMPD010001181.1:0-28380 GCA_025266255.1 Trissolcus basalis | reverse complement strand
CCGCCAAATGAAGTATCATACGGAGGTCTAAAATGAAGAACAAAGTAAGATTATTTATTCTACACAAAAACGATATTCTNTAAAAGACATAACTCAAGGAGAATCAACTTTTTTCTTTTTATTATAAATTGTTTTTCCGATTTTAAAATTCAAATATGTATGAGATGAAGTTATCATGTACCTGGATTCTACAACCACACCACCTCCGGCTTGAATGAGTCTTTTGAATTGATCATATTTATCAGGCTGAACTAGCAATAAAGCAACCATGTCTTTGAAGGCACCTCCTCCAGGCGTCTCCTGCAATTTGGTACGCCATTTGTAAGCAGCGGCAGCAATCGACTTTTCGATCTCGCCGGTCTGTTCAGGGATATTCTGTACACTCAAGGGGTTTCCGAACTCGTAGTTTTCCTCCTAAAAAATAAGAACAAAATAATTGTAGAGAAAAATCTATATAAAAATTGCAACAATATTTTTGTATAGTTACTTTAATTTAGATGGAAGAATAATAATTAGTTATAAAAAACATGTACGTAAGTAAGAAATGCGAACTAATAATTCTCATCGTACTAACATTAAGAAAAGCTTCATTCTGTTCGGAATCCAACAAGTAGTTGACGTGTAAAACCCATTTGCCTCCGGCGATGCTGCCAAGAAGTTTTTCATTTCTGCCTGGCTTCAAACAAACCACATGAGTTGCATCCGGATCGAAATCTGTTGTGTGTGAAACTTCCCCTCCTAGAGATAAAATGATATTTTCCAACACTTGACGATCCTACGAAATAATTGAAAATATTACAGTTCTCTTCAAAGTCAAATTTGTTGGATAACAAGTTTTTTTAAGAAACTTACTTTTGTCCCGGATAACATGAACTTCTTTTTAACCTCTTTCGGTGTAACCTGAACATAAATAATTTTCATTTTTAATCCAACACATTGTGTTTAATTTTTTACTATTATCATTTTTGATTTTGTTTTAAAATTACCGATGGTTGACATTCCTCATTATCCCAACCGACATCGTCGCACTGAGTATCAACTATGTCTGAAAAACATAACAGTATATAAAACCAGATAATTTTCCACTTTTCATTTCAACTACAATAAAAACATCGTACATTTGTCAGCTTCGTCAACTTTTTCTGCCTGCATTTGTCTGTTGTTCTCTCCGCTCAAACTTTCTCGCAAGTCCGACGCATTTTTCAGTACTTTTTTAATTTCCTCCAACCTAATTACAGTTGAAACATAATTCAAATGGTTAACCTTGTTAAATTGATATTCGTTCATTTACAAAAATGATTATCCAAAACTTACGGATCCACTTCTGCCAACTCTGAGAACGACAATTTTCGTTTAGTTGCTGCATCTGATTGTGCAACTTCGTCGCTTGGAGATCGATCGTCCGGACTAGCATACTGTAACTTTAGAAGAAAAACAAATTGTTCATGAATGGAAAAATATAACAGTTTGAAAAGAATAATAAGATGTAAAAGATTTCTACTTACTGCTACGATTTCTGATTCCTTTACACATTTTTCCATCAGCTTTCTCTTCAGCTCGGAAAGGGGCTGAAAATAAATACAAAAAAGTTTATAAAGAATATAAAAATAGGGAACGAATTTTAATTGAAAAAGAAAAATGAAGGATCAACAAAAAAATTGAAAACCAAATCAAATATACAAAACTAAGTTTGATGAAATATCTCAACTAGACTGCAAATCGGATTATTTACAGTGCTTTGTCGTCGCTTTTTCGCTGGTGGTTCGTGATAGTCAGGTAAATCGTCGACCCACTTTTTCAACTCTTTTCTCAGAGACCGGGAAGGATTATTTGTGAAACATCTTCCATAAGGCGAGGTTGGTGTGTCCACGTGAAATGGCGACTGAACAACATTTTCGTTTCCCTTAACATTGTTCAAAATTTTATTCACAATTTTAGTTGTTGGAGTTTTTCCTTCCTAAAAATTAGAATTGTCCAATTAAAATAAAGGTCACCAAAAAATTTCACTGTTAATTTTTGTAACACAAAAAAGGAAAAGAAACATAATCTCACATCCGAAATAGGTGTAGGCTTTTCTGCTGTTAAGGTACAGTTGTTAATGCTATTATCCTTCTTGAGATTTTCACTGTTATCTGAAACTACACATCAAAACCAAAAGATTAAAAGTTTATTAGAGTTTGAAATTGAAAGCGAGCGTTGAAATTGCTGGTTTGTACATTTTTCGCGAAACTGAGATAAAAAGTGGATAACAAAAAGTACACACGTTTTGATTCTCCAACCAAGAAAGGAGCCTCGTCAACATATTCGCATCTCTCTGCACAAGCAAGTAGCCACTCGCAGCTTACTGTGGGGATCTTCCATTTAATTGCGGCAGTATATTTTTTTCCCCTGGGTGTTTGCGCAAATCAGGTGTGTGTTTTTGCACACATCTGCTTTTGTAGACTTTGCAAACGTATTTTGACATCTAAAATAACAATATATATTCATTTTTTATTGTACAATGTAATTATACCTTATTGTTTCTAATTTTTATATTAAAATGACCAAATAATTGATCTTATTTTTATCATTATTATTTTGTTTGTTACTTTGCTCCTAGTAGTTCAATGAGATGTTCCAAATATCGTCTTTCACTTGAATTATAAGAAGTGAGGCTGATAACACAGTCTTTTAAAGGTTTTACATTGTTTTTAAGCGTTATTGGTTCGTGGTAATACTGTACATCGACCAATTCATCTAAATCTGCACATTCGTCCTGGTGAAAACAAACATTTGTTTGATTAAAAACTGAGATTAAAGTATTATATTTAGAACTACAAACAAGTTTTTTCTTTTTTCGAATAGTAATTAAATTTTTTTTTTATATTATACTATATAGTTTTTCTTTTTTTGACAATTTTCAAATAAAGAACTTACTATGAATAATTCAGTGACCACTTTTTTTGCTTTTCCTTCAGCATGTCCATCTATAGGCACAACGCTATAATCTGCTACGACTTTAGAATTCACCATTTTTTCCTCCGTTTTGTTTAATAATATTTACAAGACTGAGTGACTCTTCTTGAGAAAACTGTGAAACGGCGAATGTCAAACCTAAGAAAAATTTAATTATTTTCTTCGTTACTATTTTTTTAAATTTTACATCATACATTGTAAATTGATAAAGATTATAAAAAACCTTTGAAAATTTGTACATCTTGACTGAAAGGTATAGCGCTAATATTGTGACCACTTGATGAATCGTGAATTTTCGAAGTCGACGGACCGCGCGACTGGTCGTTTTGAGGCTCTAAAGTAGACGATTTTGATGAATCTGAAAATAATTTTACGATGTTCAAACTATTGTCGATTTTGTCACTTTTAGTACACTTTTAGTTTTTAATTAAACAAAGATGCTTTCTTACTGTTATCCAAAACTGTTGATTTTGAAGTCACTGAAAATAATAAAAGATATGTTGAATTAATTTTGAAAAAATGTTTATTTTTAATTTAATCTGATTTATTTTTTATTCATATACCTTGAGGGTCAGCTTGTAAATATTTCATGACAAGATCACTCCCCTCTGAATTATCATATGTTTGATTACTGGAACTCGTTGAATTAAGTTTCCGTATCGAATGATTTGAAATAGAAGATGAAGGTTTGGGTTTGGACAACATCGCCAAATTCTAAAATAATTTCAATTTAAATTTAATAGTTTTTTTTTTCAATTTAAAAATAAGAGATGTAAACTGCAAATGACTTTCAAAACAAATGTTTTCAAATATTTAAGAACATTCACACATACTTTTTTACTTAGAGGAGACGCTGGTTCTAACGTCTTCTTGGGAACTTCTTTTTGTCTTGGTTCAATAAGGAAATCATCCTCAAAAGCTGGTTTTTTCAGTCTTATACTTTCTTGTAGCCATTTAATATTGACTATAAAGGGACTGAAAATAAAAAAGCACATAATAAATCGATTACCAAAAACGAACAAATAAATAAATAAATTCCAAGTTTGCAATTACTTGATATCTTTCGAGTGTATCGTCTTGATATCTGTTGCAGATTTTGTAACATCGCCAACAATAACATGAGTTAAGGACTCCGTTGGGTCATCTAGTCTAGTGGCTCCACTGTAACTCAATATTTTATTCAACTTTTCACGATGAATGCTCGTGAATCCAATTAAATAAATCTAGAAAGCAATGAATCAGTCAGTAAATTAAACAATTGTCATTCTATGATAAAAAATAAACAAATACGTACACTACAACCATCCAAAAAAGGTCCAGCCTTTTTAACTTCATCGACGCTCATCATGTCAACAGCAATTAAGTGTGCAGCATCACCTGATAACAAAGTAATTCAGATAAAAAAGGTAACAAAATCAAGTGAAATTAGAAAATGAAGATTGTACAGTTATAGTTTGAATAATTTTTTAATACCAATTGCAGTACTAGTTTTAGGTCCAGGAGGTGTAATGGTAGTCCCACTACCAGCCGTTGTCGTGTTGATGGTTTCCTGGATCACACTGTTGTAATCCGAACCAACGCAGCTTATCCTCGAAAAATCGTTCATTGATTGAAGGGCAAACGATGCTAAAACAAACGAAAAACGAATCCTTTCAAATGAATTACAATTTTTATTATGGAACATTTTATTTGTAATAATTTCTCAAATGTAATTGTATTTGTAATTTAATTTATACTTTATAGGGAATGTTATGAAGTTTTATAATTAAAGTTTTATTAAATAATTATATGAACAATAAATATTTAAATATTTGGGCTTACCATCACTTCCTTTTGGAGAAGAACACATCCTCATTGGTTTGATCATGTATTCGTCCAAAGGTAAAGCGCTGCCTGCTTTAACGCTGTCAAGAACCCACTCATATGCTAAGCATGCAATATTTTTCTGCTGGGCGCATTTTAATTTTTTTGAAATGTTGTCACCGTCTTTTACAGTCAGAACTATCTGCACTTTGGCACAATCCAGAACCCCAGAGAACTCCTTAAAAATAACAAAACATTAATTCCAAAAAATAAAACATCATTTAGATACAAAAAGTAATAAATGTTGTTTAGTTTCGTATGAAAACAAAAACTAAAAAAGAAAGAAAAAATCAAACAATTCAGTCGAGAATTGTATAATATTTGGAATATTTTTTTTAAATTTGTTTTTCTTGTATTCAAGTATTTCAGTAACCTACCCCTCCATTGCTGTTGATGATTTGTTTGATATTTTCCTTCGTCAATGGAGGAACATTAGATGTCGTGACAACGAGATTCAAAAAAATTGGACATTTGAACTGATCGAATTGTGGGTCAGTTGCCGGGATGAATTCATCCAAATTTGCTTCCCAGATCGCATAGATCCATTTGTCTTGCACAACGCTTAATTTCGACTTGATGGCTGCCTGTTGAACAATTTTATCAAATTCAATACTTATTTCATTTGCCTCTTGGAAACGAATAAATTTTATTTGTTCAAACATTGTTCAAACTTTTACCTCATATTTCGCTGACATGACAGTATTAGTTACCAAGTGCGTTACGCAACCTTTCAATGATTTTGTGTAAACTCCTCCCATGTATTCAACCTTTTTTCTTATGTCATCCTGTAAAAATTGAACTCATATTAAATTTGATTTACGAATCAAATTATTTTATTAAACACAAAATTGCCTTTACAAGAAATTTTGGAATTAATTTTTTTCTATTTTGAAAAACATACCTTAACAAAAGTTATTTTTGCAAAATATAATTTTTGTCAACTTACTTTCACCTGTGCAGAAAACCCTGAAACGGAGACAACAATTTTATCCATCGCTGTATTCAACACTGGAGATGATGTTCCTGGAAGAGGTTCACCCGTTGTGAAACATTTAACCAGTAATCGGGGACCCACTATTCTGCTAAAAAAACATACGAGTCAAGGTGATTTTCAACTTATTTAAAATCGATCAACTGAAAAAAAAAAATAAACAAAAATTGTTTCATACGAGCATTTGAATTTTTGGAGGTATTCAAAAACATCTCCCTCGAATTTTTCTATAATAAAAACATCAGTTTTTCCTGGCTTCAAGCCCAAGCATTCTTTAGCCAGGATCCAAGTTGGTTTTATGTCCAATCCATCGCATTTCTAAAAAATAAACAAAGAGAATCAATTATAAAAAGCAATTTTGAAAAATTTAAAAATTGAATGAAAATAAATATAGAAAAAAGAAAAAATAATAATTGTGATGTGTTTAATCATTTTGAAGGTGAACATCTGTGTGGGTCATAAAAAAGGGATGAAAAATCAAATGAAAACATTGACACTCAAATGAGTGAGAGGTTAGGATTGTCGCACTTACATTGAACGCATGCCACATATCATCGGAACATTCTTCTTCATTCTTAAATTGAGCATCCACGACGAAAAAGACGTTCAAATTGAGAGTGTCGTTTTGTGATGCCATCTTTAAATATTTATTGTTTCACCATAAACAAAAACACCGTCTCCTTTCTGCATTGATAATTTTTCACACAACACATGCACTCGCAATTTTGCTTCAACTTTATGCCTTTCCGTTCATAATTTGTATAATTTAAAAATAATTAACGATTCGCTATTGCAAAAGATTAAGTTAAAAATTCGCTTTGTTGTTGACTTTTGTTGAAAGTGCAGAAAGTAATAAAAACCAACTGCCGCCAAAAATCAGACATACCAATACAAAAACGATCATTGTCACTAGAGATGGTTACATTTTTCTCCCTCGTTAGAAAAGATATTCGAATCTAAAATATAAAAAAAATCTAAAAACAATTTATAAATCTATGATAAACTGGAAACGTTTTATTTATACTAAACATTCATTTTTATTCAACATTCAATAGTCACAATCTGGTAGATATAATTTGCATATAAAAATGTAACACATACAAAAGTTGTAGAAAACTTTGATACAATTTTTTTTGTAACTTTTTTTTTCTTCTTCTTGAACACAAATATATTTATCGATGTAATCATAACGCGTTTCTGTGGGCAGTTCGTGTTTCTTTTCTCCGGAGCATAGCCTGCTTAGAAGCCCGCAAATGTTTGTATTCTTTTGGGATCCCGATTCCGGCACTTATTGTGGGCAGTCGGATATCCAGATGCGCACCTTTTTCTGTAACGATCTGAAACAAGAAATCGATCAATAAATTCATCATTCGAATTTGAATTCAATTGTATACAAAATCTATTTCTTTTTGAATAATATAAAAAAAATTACCTTGCTATTCATGGCATACAATTTCGTAGCTATGTCCCGGGCGACTAAAGTTGTAAGAACCGTCGCAAGATATGTTTCTTTGACTAATAGATATTCGAGGGCAGATCTTTGCCAATACAAATATCTGGAAGAACTCGCTGCAACAATGGAAACCTGAAATAAAATATAAAAATATACAGAATGCTGTTGAAAAATCGAATTGGGACTTTAAATTTTTAATTGCAAATATCAGAACACATTGATAAGATATGTTCATGACAATTATGCAAGAGATTAATTGTTGAAAACAATTCAGAGGTTCTAAGGCAAAAACAGATAACTCCATTTTTAAAAATTTCGAATAATAATTGTTATAAAATTCCAATAGTTCGAAATTCAAGAAATTCAGTTTTCTCTTCTGAGCCACTAAATTTTCATCTACAATTCAGAAATTTAAAGAAATACATTAAAAGAACAGAGTTATCTATTTCTGCTTCCGAAACTGAAATGATACCTTAAACTTATCATCAATTGATGCCTTTGAACTTTCAAATTCAGGTGAATCGAGAAAATCACATGGTAAGATGGAGTGCAAATAATTCGAATCGCAGAGAACATTAACTCTTCCACTTAGAAGAAGTCCCAGTCGATCTGTCCTCGTTAGATTTTGCATCGCATATGCTTCACCAGTGTGCAGGGACATGATAGAGGCAAACTCTGGTGACACGAGTCTTTTGAATTGCAACCTACTTATCTAAAAAGAACCAGACAATTAGAAAAACACTCGACAAATGCAACTCGTTTTTTTATATTCTAGTCGACATTGTATTTATACCTTGAAAGGATAAAATAAGGTATGATAGACCTCCTCAAGTTCAGGGTCAAAGTAAACTGGTCTCATCTGATAGACGATGTAGAAGAACTGGCCTAAATTGAGCAATAAAAACGTGAAGTTCCAGGAAAATATGTCCGGGGCACATATCACATGCCAAGCCCAGCCGGATAACATCATAAAACCTTGAAAACAGCAAGCCAAATATCAATCTGATAAAGAATGAGCTTTTTTATCAACTAAGCTTTTGATTACACGTTTGCTTGTAATTGAAAAAGTTTCCGTTGCTGTAAACAATCTTTTTACCTATGATCAAAAGAGAGTGCATGAACAGAATCCCTTTCTTCGACGACGGTGCGGAGTAGGAAAGAGCGAAACAAACGTTCGCGAGCTGAAAGAGGACGTGCTGAGGCTGCTGCCAGATGCACATCGCAGGATTCGCTGAATAAAAAGTCAAAACTGAATTAAAACTTGGAATTTTAAAATCAACTTTCAAATTTATTCTCATTTTTTTATTTCTAGAACTGAAAAGTTTTTTTTCTATCATATTTTTTTGCATGATATTTTTTTTTAAACACGAACAAATTCGTATCCTGAATCGTACCAGAATTACTCACCCATCGTAACATTGTGGTAACTATGTAGAGGATCGTGACCCAATTTAGGACTCATCTCGACTCGCAAATTCACAAGCTAAAGTTGCAATCCAAATAAATGTGCGATTGTTTTGAAGATCACACTGACCTGCGAATCTCCTTCTGCCGTCCTTACTTCTCGCGCAGGCGCCACACGTGACACGCGCATGCACGCAATTCAAGATCGATAACCTTTTGAATCGCAAGGATCGTCCTTTCATCCTTGTTACCACACATAACTTTACAGTATAACAAAAAAAGCAAGTAGAACAAAAAAACTAAAATAATAAACCAAAAAACTTATCAGTAGAAGCGCCTTTACAACCGACCCATACAACGTTGTTTATTTAAAAATATAAATTTATTCTTTTCATGCAAAAAAAATCGAATTAACAACTGATCTACAACCAATAAATAACGACGATGGTAATAACAATAACAGTGACGATCATTCCACCAATCAGGACGAAACAATCCTGGTGAGCTCGTTGCTCGATTAGTCTCATGGTCGTATTGGAGAGGCCCAATGTGTTGCCGATGTCAATGAGTCGTCGGTGGGCACCCTTCAAGGTCATCCGTTGTGACCTCAGGCTCTCAATGATACCGGAACCATGCTGAAGGAGAGCGTCCACACCGGAGACGGAATTTTTTAAGCTGTTCGTGTACTGGGCATTGTGGTCCACCGGGATGTCCACGTACGTGTTCGTAGTGAATTTGGTCGACAGCAGAGCCTCCCGCTCGGCTTTCTCCATCTCGACTTTTCGCACCTGTTGCTTCCAGGTGCTAAAGGCTGCCGATAAATGACGACTGTCGTACTTCAACTGGTCCACTCGCATCTTTGCATTTTGTCTCATCGTGACCTTGACTTTCAGACAGAGGATTTCCAATTTTTCGCAGTTTCTAAAATTGAGAAGAATTTTAAAAAATAAAAAATCAACATGTTTTAACGTTAAAATATTTTGAAGATAAACAAACAATTTCAATCAAATCTTTGAAAATTGAATTACAAGAGTTTTGATACGAACGACAGCAACGCCATCTGCGATGTCAAAATTCTAGGGACAATTTGAAAAGTTTGTTTTTGTTTTATTTCGGAAGTTGTAAACAAGAAAGTGGGCAATTATTGTTGAGCGTTTGAATAAATAAATATTTCACTGTTGAAGTAATCAATAAATGACGCAACAGTGAGCAAAAAGTTTGGACTGAATTTTTTAAATGATTTAAAATTTAATATTTGAAAGGGTTGAAATAGTGGGCCAATTCTTACGAGTTGATAGTATTTATTTTGTTCTGAATGTCCTGCTCCAATTGTTGAATGTTAAGGTTAGGCGTTTTCTTCTCCAGGATTGAGAAAAGGTGTTGAGTTTCATGAACAAGCTTGTTCGTCTGATGATAAAGAGCCTCCATTGTTGTAAAGTATCTAAAACTTTCGTCGGATGTGGACAGTTAATAAAAAATGAGATTTGCACTGATAAAAAGGATCCCAATTGTTAATTCAAAATCGCCGACTACATATGTTCCTGTGTATATTTGCCTCTCTTTCTATTTGACACGTTAACGTTTACTAGTGACGTCATGGGTGGCGCTACTGTCGCATGTCAAATTTTGTTTACTCGCGGGAATAACGAAACGCATCATTTTATTTCCTTAGACAATAATCATTTTAGTAGAAATAAAAGACACAAAATAATTTGTGAAAATCTATTTTATATACATCGACCCACTTATTGACGAAATTCTAACGAACTTTTTGAATATCGAAATATAAAAAATTGAGATTATGTCTTCACAACAATCGAAATTAAATGTTTATAAACAACAAAATCTGTCATATAATGTTTATAAATACTCTAATTTTTTTTAATATTTCAATTATAATTTGGAACAAAATTATTTTCAATGATAAAATTTCAAACAAGGTAGTTTTCAACGATATTTTGAAAAACAGCATTTAACAATTAATGAACCTTGAAATTTATGGATTAAAAATTATATTTCAAAACTGTCATATTTAAGGTTTGATATAAAATTTGAACTAATGAAAATTGTTTAATATTGCAAAATTAAAAGCAGGTAGGGAGTAATGGTTTTGAATAAAAAAGTCATTTTTAATCGAGACGTTTATTTACAATGAAGAACAACTTACATACTCACCTGATGAAAACACAAAGTTTATCACTATTTGTTAGAATAAAAATAAACAAAAAAAACAATATAATAAGAGAAAAAATAGATTACAGAATAAAAAGACGAGATTTACCACAAACATAAATAACCTTACAATAAATAGACACTAAATTTATATTATAAAAATGTAGAACTCGTTAAACATTGGTTGTATCTTTTTTTCTTTTAAATTCAATTACATCGTAACATTCTAAATACATTTCGATGTAAATATAAGTACAAGGAAATGATGCATATACCTCTTACAATTAATTTAATTTGTCTAAAAAATTAATAATTACTTGATTAGTAAGACTTGTCTTTCTTTTATTTCTTATTTGTTTCCTTTATCTTCTGGTTTAATTAGGTGTTTATAAATATATGTGCATGTATACAAAAAAGTTATACATATACATATAATCATATGCTGGTGTAATTGCTGAAATCTATGTTTAATACTTAATCTTGCCTCGCCAGTTTAAATCGATTTACATGTTTTTTTTATTAGTTATGCATTTTTTAATATTCATCTTCTTCACTTGGCTCAGACGTGCAAACGATTCGCGTTCGTTATTCTCTCATTGGTTTTCACCCCACGGTTATTTCTATTTTTTTTCGACCCATTTTATTAATGTTTGTTTTTTATTTCCACCATCAATCCTTAATAAACTTTTTTTGTCTGGTATTTTTTTTTATTTTTGTTATTTAAGAAAAATTCGAAAACCTCTAATTAATGTTGGATCTTCGTTTTTCGAATACTGTTCTCGTAGACTTTCAACATATTTACTACTTATATCAACAATATAATTTGCAATACAAATCTATATCAAATGTGACTGAACTGTGAACAAATTCAGTGCCAAAATTTTTTTTGCGTTCAAGACGTCTCCCAAGTTGGTCAAATCATTCACTCAACTGAAACCGACAAAACCAAACTCGTTTCTCAAAAACAATTTGTCATACAAAAATTTTTTATTCCAAACAAGAATTCACACTTAAAAGAGAGAGACAGACAGACAGAGACAGACAGAGACAGAGAGAGAAAGAGAGACAAAAAAAGGTGGATGAAAAAAAAACCATTTTATGGCGCTGAACTTTTTCATTTTTCAATCAGTTCTTTTTTTATAAGTTTGCAACAATAATCAATATGCAACAATAACACGTATTTCAAAGGATTCTTTTATTTGTCACTATTTTGCTGCGAAGCTCGGCGTTGTAAGCAATATCTTAAAATAAGACGCTCCGAAATTGTCAGATTATATTAATTATTACATATTTTGTTTGTAATTTTTGTTATTATTCCAAGTAGCAATGTTTAAAGTGGTCGCGTAGGAGTGTCTTAAATTAAGATACCCGTATCGCAGCATTTTTTTTTCACTTACGGAATAATTATTTGAATATAATTATTAATTATTGTATCAGCATGTCGTAGCATCGAAAACGTAGCGAGAGTTAAAACTTGTCTGCGTTTACACAAGAAATATGTCGAAGAGACAATTATATACGCGGAAATACTAAGTTACCCGAATAAGAAGAAATCGATGAGAAAGAGAAAGGTGCTCTTAAAGATGTTAACATTGTCTAAGAGTTTGGGATAGTTTAATTAATGAAAATTTTCGAAGAGAGAATTCGTTTGAAGCCAAACTCAAAAGTACATGTCTCGGTTGAGCTCAAAAAATTCTTCGGAATCAACTTTGTGACAAAATTCTTGGCACTCATTATCCACCTGGGTTTTTGTATATTTTTTGTATTGTTATTTCCTTGTAGATGTTTTTTTTCTCAAAAAAAACTTAAAACCACAAAAAAAATTGTAAAAACCATGCAGAGACCGGAGAAAAAATTTGATATGAAGTTTGGATACATTTTTTGTTGTTTGTTCAGAATTTATCTCACTGAGGTATGGAAATGTATAATCACACCATTTTCAATGCTGGTACGACAGAAATTATCGTGAAGAAACATCGGGTGGGACCGTTTTGGGACAGGAGGGTGTGCGAAAATAAAAAAAATCAGCCAGAGATCCCATTCGTGGCACTTTTTCTAATAGAAGGATGAGACGGTGCAGTGCATTGCTCGAAAAAATCGTCATTCAAATGGTCATTCAATATCCTTTTTTTTTAAGTCATCAATCGAACCACCAAATTACCCTATATCTGTGAGTCTCTTTGTAAGGCACATCAAAACCATTCTTCTTGTTCGCAGAGAATTTCAAAATGAACTTTTGATTCGCGCCTGGAAAGGAAAGTTTAGTTTCTTTTTTGGAAAAATGTTGCTCGGACAATAATCAAAATCGATGACGAACAGTGTGGTGTAGAAGAAATGAAAAACAAGAAGGACAGGAAACGAATGCCGAAACTTGATCCCAGTTTTAACAGTATCACAAATAGGCCCAGTATCCCAGCGAAGTTTGCGTACGAAAAACGAAAATCCTGCTCCTCCCACGCGGCTATTTAGAAAACCAAAAAGTTCTCGCAGCTTGGCGTTCGCAATTATTTTTATCATTTTACAGGACTATACGGACACACGGCACAGTGTCAATTTTTATACTTGCATTGATTATTCATTATACTGTTAAAACGTTAGCAATAGTCGCGTTTACGTAGTCTACTATACATTTACGCTTAGTTTTCTTTTTTTTTAATCTTTTTCTAATTTTTTTTTCCATCAATTCGACTTTCCGTACTTGTGTATTGTGGTTACGATAAGCGATTACCATTTTATCTGTGTTACGCGTTGCAAACCTTTGCCAAACATAGAGCCCATCTTGCCGACGACGTTGGATGTCACGTTGCTCACGTTGGCCAGGTAGTTTGCATCCTCGCCAGTTTCCAATATTGTTACTTTCGTCTTAGGTCGCTCAACGTCATCGTCGTTACCGTTCTCAGAAAGTCCCCTGCAAAATTATGTCAGAATTTTATTCATTAAGGTGAGACTGTCGGTACAGTCAAAAATAGCGTTTTTCAAATGATAATTAATCATTATACTTTTTACATTTTATGACTAATTCTATAATATGTTGTTCATATCTGTCGATATAATTAATCGCCCAATACTATTTTTTGCAAATTTGCAGACTAACATTTTTTTAAATCAGAGTTTGTTTAAAATTGAACCGTGTATTTTTAGGCAAATTATGTACAAATTTCACAAAATCGAATTCGATATATTTCATTCCAAACTATTCTAAAAATGCAAACAACGTATATCTAAATATATCATTTTGTCCAATTTCTAAATTTAATATCTCAGCTTAACGATAGTCAATTTTTTCAAAAATTCAGCCATAGACTCGTTCGTATTTATAGAATTAATATTAAAAGTTACAAAAACATCTGAATATTCTGGGAAATTGCACGTCCCACCAATTTCCAGATCAAATCAAATTTTTCAAAATGGGGCATGTGGTTCAATCAAAATTTAAATGACAATTATACATTAACAATATTATATAGACAGAACTCAATAATAAAAAAATTAAAAAAACTATATTAATAAAACGCAATTATTTTATATATGGATTTATTCAAATTGATTCTTTAGTTTTTGATGTATTTTTGATGTATGAATCTTAAATAAATGTTGAAAGGTTGCAAATAAATATTTGTTACTCTTCGTTCTGAGCGCTCATGGATAAGGCACAAGTTGCTTCCTCCGTCTGCATTCTCTGAGATATCGTCTGATATGTCTTTGAATTAAGTTTGTCCTCCATAACTCCCTGAAGCTCAAAGTCCGTGTATATCTTTTTCACAATGTGAGCAAGGCAAGTACACTGGTACAGATGCAAACTATGATCCAGTCTTTCAGAAAGCCAGTTACAGAGCATCTGAATTTGTGCCGTGTACCATTGCTGAAAACACAAACAAAAGGTATTTTGAATTTCTATTTTTTTTTTTCAAGTAAAATAAAAGAAAAATCACGCAAGACATTGATTTTGCACGACCGAATGTTACAAAGTTTGTTTCCCCACCTCAAAGAATGTTAAGATCCACAATTCATCGATCACTTTGCTTCTTATTTGGTCCATACAATTTCTAGTGAAACTCACGTACGCCTGTCCCATCTCCTTCCCACTACCAGATACTTTCTACAAAATGAAATGAGACAATTAGATAAAGAAATTGTGCGGAAAATGAGTCGTCCATTGACGTCCAACGTACCGTGAAACTGAGGATTGATCCAATAAAGGAACCCTCGTCGTATCGCGACAACTTGGAAAGAGTCGTTTCCAAAACAGTCACGAGTTTGTTTATCATTCCCTGAGTCATGCCGGCCAGGGTCTTCTCTATCATGTCGTCTATCTTCGCATGATACTTATGCTGAAAACGAACATAACAAGATCAAGAAAATTAAAACAAAATTGCACCCTCGCTCCCTCTTCTACTTTTTATATTACGTCGCGTCAAATCCTGTTTGTATCACTAACGTTTTTTAATCATCATTTTCCCCGGATACAAACAATATGTACCGAAACGAAATGCGTTCATCGTTACATGGATTTCAATTAGGGTATAAGAAAAGGAAAAAAATCTTACAAGATCCACATTATCGACAGTGCAAAGCTTGAAACTTTTGTTCTTAGCATCGAGGATGACGTTGACCATGGAACACATTTCAGAGGGTGTGATGTAATCGGTAGAAATGAAGGTGACCCCCTTCTTGAGCCATTGCTGAAAAACTGTGTCAGTTTTCTGGATGCACGATTCGATGCACTCCGTGGCCATGAGCTTAAGTCGCTGCTCCAGATGGGTTCTGAACTCTTGCTCGGGCCACTGCAGACCAAAGATAAACGTCTGCAAGGCGTCCAGTTTCCAGAACAGGTCCTCCGAGGTGTTGCAGCCACCGTTGGGCTTCACTTCCCATCGCTCTTTTTCAAATCCCTTGACAATACCCTGGACTATCGAAGCTTCCATCAGATCCACGTATCGCACCACCAGTGGCGCAAAAATCAGCATCAGGTGTTGATGAAAACGTCCTCCTTTCAAGTTGTCTGCATTTCAAGGTCAATTTATTAATCCCAAGGTCAGAGCAATTTTTTTACATGGATATGTTTCATGGTTGGGGGATCAACCAAAATTTCTATGTTGTCTACCCCCACAGGGGTTGTACTACTGCCAAAAGCAAGTAGTATCAGGATGTCTACTCCTAGGGGGGGTCGTACTACTTGCTCCTGATAAGTTCTACTTGCCAGAAGTATGCTAGGATACTACTTGCAAGCATGAATGCTTTTTACAAGTCTGAATTTTGTTTTTATATACCTGGACTGTATGAAATAGTTAAAAATGAAATTTATGAAATAGTTGATAATTGTTGAGATGTAGTGAACTCACCATCATTGCGCAGGTATTCATTTAGAATTTGGAAGAGCGGAAAACTGTCCCAGCTGTCGGGAGGTTGTTCGGCAAGAACCTTGTCCATGTCAGCAGCAAAGAGGCCCCAGAAGATCTCGGCATGCTCCACCAGAAGGTCGCTAAACCAGGCGAAAGCCTGTGGTGCGGTGTAGTAGAAGCGTAACGTGAAAATATTGGACGAGGCACACTTACGGCGGGCAAACGTATCTTCGCTCAGAGCGGTGGGAACGCCGCTCTGAGGATGAAGCCCTCGAGTGCTAGCATGACATTCTATTCTACATCTTTCAAATTGTCAATCCAAAAATTTGTTGCTCTTATTGCAATTGAAATATGACTCTTGTCTTTTCTAGCAAACAACCTTGATCTTGAATATGAGCAAGGGAAATTTCAAAACATTTGCTGGGCTAAATTCGTTCGGTTTTCTAATTTCTAAAAAACATTCTCAGCTGATTGGCCATTTCGCAACTCATAAGACAGTTTTTTTTTCAAGTGAGGTGTGGGAAAGAACAAACCAACGAACTGAGAGAAACAAAAATTGTTCATTGTGTGTTGTGTTGCAGACAAACGAAAATATATTTTGTTCAAGGCAGTGTGTAAGTGTATTCTTTGCTATATATTTTTTTTGGTAGCAAAAATCAATCGGTGGCTTGATCAAAAATCAAACGCAGGTACAAAAAAAGGTTAGCTTGAAATAACAAAAGAATGAATCGTGATTCGTTTGGACTTTTGAAAAGTCGTTGCAAGGCTTGTATATATCTAGCTAATAAAAGTATAACAAAACTCGCTAGTCTAGCTCTACGCGGATGGAGGCTAGATAAATATTGCTAAGTGACTGATATACAAATTTGTAGCATTGCTCTATGTCATAAGTCCTAATCAAAATCTACGATGAATGCTTGTTATACTTGCGTGTCAATTACCTCTTCAGCTTTCCCTTTCGAGAGCTGCAAATTATCATTGTTACATTAAATCTGTCAGGGTGTTTTGTGGAGTACAATTCGAAAATCCCCCCCTCCCCTCCCGAGCATCGGATCTCTTGTTCCACGTGAGAGACAAAGAAAAATCAATATAAGGCAACTGAAACTGGTTAAAACTTGTTTTTCGGTATCGTCATCAGCTGAGAATGCCCTTGGCAACAAAACGTGCAAGCAAAACGTTTGCGAAAGCAATTCAGGCGTCACTGTCTTATCTTCTCGATCCCAATTGCTGGCTTTCCCTCTCCGTAATTCGTTTCATTTATATTATACAAAATCTCGAGAGTTTCGATATCACACAACATTGAGACGAACATAAAAACCACCGAGAGGTCGATATCAAACTGATCAATACCTCTGAATAGTGCTCTTCGTTTTGCTGTAACAAGTCGACGCAGATAGTCGCGAGGTTTATCAGGTCCTCCATCTTCTTGCTGGGCGAGACACACGCCTCCCCGTTCAGGTCGTCCTGGAGCTTCGCCTCCGAGGCAAGTTGCTGGTAGTTTATGTGAGCTGCAGTCTCGAGACAAGATTTGATCATGGCTCGGACTTCTTCCTGTGAGACGGGCGTCACGACGTCTTTCATCAACACCCGTTCTAGGAGGGACAGTGTACCTTTGAGCGAACCCTCTGGACGACCAAACGGAAAACTATACCTGCAGAATCGAATCAAAAATAATTAGACAATACGAAAACGTGTATTTGAAATTATCGCAATCGAACATTTTTTTCTTTGTACACTGAGAAACCGATATCGTACAATTTGGATCGTAATTGTTTCATATTGTAATGAGAACAACACCATTTTTACTATTTGTATTGTAAGCTACAATATGAATTGTAATTTTTATCAAAGATTGTCGGATGACATTGAATTTTAACGAATTTTATTTAAAATGTATTAAAACTGTTGATTGGTGAGTTAATTTGATGTAACAATTTTGTTAACTTTTTAAATTCTGAGTGTTTTCAAGTTTTTGTTAAGATCAAAAACATCTTGATTGACGAATCCAAAAACAAATGATTATTTTGTAAGAAATAATTTTTGTTTTCGTTTATTCAATTTGTAATCGCAATTCAATCTTCTGAAAACTTCTGAACGCGTATTAATACGTGATTTTACAATATACATTGTAAAAATTTACGATTCATGTTATTCTCAGTACAATTATATTGTAACTTTTTTTTAATCTTTCACATCATAATGAGCGCAATATAGCTGGTACCCACTACGATATCGGTTCCTCTGTACAATTTCTAAGCCAGTACAGATGCGGAACTGGTACCTGAAATTCGTGATTTGGTGTTCTAACAATTTACGTAAACGTTCCTTGATCTCAATGAACTTGTCCTTCTCTTCGTGCGTGATTGAACCAACGCCATCGGATCGATTGCCATGAACATGACTGGCGCAAAATGCAAAGCTATAGTGGATCAAACTCGGATCGATCATAATGCCTCGCTCAGCGCGATCCAATAAATCACTCAAGTAACAAAGGTGCCGGTAACAGCCCCTCACTCCGTATCTAAATTCAAAAGTACAAACATGTTACAAACGTACAAAACTTTTACAATAGCACAATAATACAATAAACGTACAAACCCGTTTGGTGAAAATAAATTTGTGCAAAACATTTATGTGGCATTTATGTAAACGTGTGTGACATAAATGCACATACAACAATGTTCACGTCTATTTTTTAACTTACAAAAATATATACAAAGTACAAAAATAGAAATAAATTGTAATTCTGATACGATCGAGCTTGGTTCAGGAGTAGGGTGTTAAATCGCTGATCTTATACCTCGCGCAGTATTCATCAAGGACGAATATTTGTCCGGGAGAAAACCACCCCAATGAGGCGTAGGGGTCGTTAAGCCGGTAGTCCAGCGTCGAAGTCTGCAAGTACTTGAACAACCCGGCGTGATCGAGTTTGCACGGGTCCGCGCTTATAAAATCTTCCATGCCGTGCTTGCGGGCTCGGTCGGCGTCTCCCTGGATCTTGCTGATCGTTGAGCTCTTGTCCGCCACGGAAACGGGCGGGGTGGGTTTGTGCGACTGGCCTGTCGCACGGTACATGGCCATTACCCACAGATGACACTCGTTCTCGTCGTCCGATGCGTAAACTATATTGTCACCTTCGCGGACAGCGTTGAAAAAAAATCTGCAACAACATTTGGTCACTATCAATTCAACATTGTTACAAAACCTGGGTCAACCGAGGTAAGAGTGACACATGGACTAATAATAATTTATAAAATCAATTCGAATCACACAAAGTTGTTAAATTAATAATGTTATTTGAATTGTCACAATCATCCCGAAGTGTCACTCTATTTACTCATTTTGTTTGAAATAACAATTTGTGTTTCATTTACCTTCCTCCCTGCAGATCCATGCCGGCCATGAGATTTGCTGAAACAGGTTCGATATAATCAACGGTGTACCCATCCAGCTGCATCATCTCCGAGGGCTCGCTCTTCTTCTCCTTGTACGAGCACATGGCGAAGGTGTACTGGGACACCTGGACCAGGACGTAGTATCGCTTCTTCCACTTCTTCCAGACGGACTTGCCCAGGGCGTAGAGGTAGCCGCAGTGTTTCATGTTCGAAGGCTTCTCCATACGGCAGGCTATCTTGATGCGGAGGTCCTGATCCGGATTGCTTTTTGGAACAGTCATCCGGTGCCACTCGGGCACCTTCCCGGTCAGAGGAGTGGGCTTCAAAATCACCTTGCCCAACTCCTTATCCTCCAACGCTAACATCCCTGGATTCTCAGTATAAAGACGGACTTTGACAACAGGCAATGGGTGTGGTGTTGTAAATTCACCCTGAGTATCCCATCTGAAAGTTACAAAATAGATTTGAAAATTGAAATAAATATAAATATGTTTGTTTAAGGTATAGTTCCAGCGTGACGATCAAAGCAAAAAGTTTTTATTATGAATTTTTATAAACATATTAGGGAAAATTGTAGTGAAAGATGAAAAGAGAATTTTGAAATACTAAATTATTTGCATGTCAAGAATTTTTAATGCTTTTTCAGCGATTTTCATATTTTGTGAGTATAAACTTTTGGATCGTCATTTTCAACTTGAAAATGACATTAACGTGATTATACGCCTAAACTATATGGCTAATATTCTTTAAACTTGTTAGATTTTTGAAAAAATCTGACATCTTGTTTGATTGAAATAAAAAATAATGTCTGTTTCGAAATGGTCAATTTTTCTATACAGTTTTGTTAACAAATATGTGTCATTGAGCAGAACACGTGATTGAAATTTAATGAAATTCAGAAATAAACGCCTTTCCGCTGGAAGTACCTTAAATATATAAGTTGATATGTTGGGATACCTGATGATATATGATTATACAAGTTTGAACTTACACGGGTCGCGAGGCTTCCGTTTGATCGGTCTGCAATTTTTCGCCCCCCTCGACTTCCATGGTGCAATAGACAATACGATTGGGTGCCAAACTTTTGATACCCTTCACCTCCATGACAATGACTTCTAATGGAAAGTTCAGACCCACATCCACCTTTGATAGTTGTTGGTCTGAATCCGCGGAGTCGCCCTCCAATTTCGCGAGCGAGCTCTGACTGCGGCAGCGGTTGCGGTCACGCGGCGTGTGACGCTTCAGCTTCTGCAGTCCATATTTACCGTCTATCGAACCCTTTGAAACCGGCAACGATTCCAAATTGCGCATTAGCTGGTTGATAGACGCCTTGAGCTCCTCAATGTAGAGCGACTCCATTTCTTTCAAAAGAAACCTTGGCATGAGTTTTCGATTCTGAAACAATCCAACAACACCAATCAACACACTTCCTACCACAAAATGATTCTTCGAATGACAAAACACCAAAATGCAATTTTACACTCTCTGATCAAACGTTTTGTGACGTTTGATGAAAAGTGTAAAATGACAATTTCCGTGTTAAAGTGAAGGAGAATGTCGTGTAAACTGACCTTTTCCATCTCGTTGACCTTCTGTAGGCGACCGTCCAGCTCCCTCCTGATGGCGGCAGCCTGCTCATCGGCTGAATCCAACAGGAGGGCGTTAAACAGAAGCTGGTGCTCGAACTTTTTGACACCAAGGATTTGTTGAAACATGTCGTACAACTGTTCCTTGGTGAGTATGAGCTCGGAATTTAAGGACTGCTGTTGCATCCTGGAAGGCCTTTTGTTATCGTCGTCACCGGTACCTTTGAAAATGCAATCAAACTTGGCCAACCAGGACGTAAATACAGTCTCTTTGCTCACCCCGTCCACTTCCGGGAGGCTTCGAACACGCTTTTCGATGTTGTTCTTGAACACCTCACGGAAGTCGTGCTGCGAACAAGCACCGCTTTGCACCACCCGCACCGTTCGATCTGATTTTAAAAAAATGTCATAGTAATTTTGAATTGCAGATTTGAAAGCCTCGTCCGCTATTATTTGGGTGTCGCCTTTCAAGAAAGCCTGAAAATCATTCAAAACTTTTAGATAACAAATTATCATCAACAAATATAAATTTATTTATCATTTTATATATCTGTGGCTAAAAGAAAAAACCAGTTAAGTGTATAGGATTTACGTATACACTTAACTGGTTTTTCCTTTTTGCCACAGATATAATTTCTCATTTCTAATATCAAATATATTACCATAGATCAATATAATATCAAATACCATATATGGCACTAATTTAATATCACGTATGTGAATATATGGGATCATATATGATAATATGAAAACATAAATGTACTGCGACTGATTTGAATATAACATTTTATAATTAATTAATTATTTGTAATATCAAATATGAACCATTTATGGCACTAATATAAAATCACGTATGTGAATATATGGAATCATATATGATAATATGAAAACATAAATGTAGTTATAAATAGCTACTGATTTGAATATAGCATTTTATAAATATTTAATTATTTGTAATATTAAATATGAACCATATATGGCACAAATTCAAATTCATGTATATGAATATATGGGATTTTATATGATAATATCATATTAAAACATGTATATATATTGATCGAGTTATACATAACAACTGATTTAAACATAAAAAAGATTAATAAAACTGGAATAATTACTTGAAAGCGAGAACAGATGGTTTCCAATTGTTGTTTCGAGATTTTCATCTGTCTCTTGGTCATGTCGTTCGGTTGTTTAGCGTTGAAGGGATAGGCGACGCACCGTGAGACGAACACGTACAGTTGGATGCGCGTTTTTCGTTCTTCCTCCTCGCGCTCCTGCTTGTCCTGTAGGAAACAAAAAGAAAATAGGAAGATCACTATTCATGGCGCAGGTCGAGTTTCAGTTGAAAGCACATTTTTCTCCTACTTCCCACGTCTTTGTACAAAATTTATTAAATTCCTCTCTTACATTCCCACCTTACACGGTGGATCTAAAAATAATATTTCATTGAAGCCATACGCGGTCTTGTGCGAGTAGAAAAGAAAAAAAAAAGAACCTATTCATAGATTCCGCACTTTTGCAATCGAAAATACTCCCACGCGGTAATAGCGATTGCAAAAGTTTCGCGATACAGAAACTAGGGACGTTATACCCTTCACTATGTTTAAAAATAATCTCCAAGAGGGATAGAAATTGGCGAAAAGTAAGAGAGCGAGAGAGAGAATTTAATAATGTTATTTGATTGGATAAAAATAGCCGTGGCGAAGTCTTGGGAGCAAGTTTTGTCTTATGTCTTGGGTGAATAATTGATTGAGAACGAACCTGCAATTCCGCTTCTGTCTTTTCGCTAGCTACCGAGGGTGAGGGACTGTTTGGTCTCTGGGCGGATTTACCATACGCCGTCGCTTCCTGCGCGGCGTTCGTAGAAGGCGAGAGTGAATTCCTGGCGTTAGCGTGGTTCGCCACGTCGAGTCCTGGGGCACTGGCGGCCGCGTGGTCCGGCTGGGCGACCTGCGCCGCGGGGCCCGACTTGTGGTGGCCGACGGACGCAGCCGCGGACGAGCTCGTCGACAAGCCACCGGGCGAGCCGTGCTGGCTGGCGACCCCCCTCGGGCTGTCCACCTGGCTGCTTGGCGCCGCTCTGCCCCCGGTTTGGGCCCGCCGGGACAAACTCGCCCCCCTCGGGTGACGGCCCTGGTCATCGTCGCTCTCCTCCTCGGAGGAACTTGGGTCTATCATTGCTTAACTCTCAATGAACCCGTTTTCGCCACTTTCAACTCTCTGCAAAAATAACATCAACAATTTTATTCGTTGATTGAATTATGTTTTTTGTTTAGTTCTGGCGTTTATATAATTAGTGTATCTGAAAATCTAGTGGTAACTACTAAAATTCCAGTTATCATAACTGTATTTAGTTTGACTATATTCTCTAGTTCGTTTTTTCATCAACAAGTTTTTAGATCAACTCAAATATTTTTCAAGGTGGCACATACAGTAGAGTAAAACTGGCATATTTTAAATGATATAAATAAATAAATGTCTGTCTATGAAATTACTCCATACTACTTTCAAGATTATTTTATGCAAAGTTGCAGGTTAAAAATGGTTCCTTTTCTGGAAAGTCAAAATTTGTTTAAAATTTATGAAAGTATGAAAATGTTTCACAAATTCACATTTTTGAGATATTTGATATAAAACTATGGTTTAAATGCATGCTTTGTATATCTATATATATCATTTTGCCCAATTTTTGAATTAAATATCTCAGCTTAGGAATAGTCAAATTTTTACAAATTTGGCTGTAGATGTGTTCGTATTAGTAGATTTATAATAATAATTATAAATCTTAAATTAATTACAAAATTATATATAAAAGTTCTGACTATTTTGCTGAGTTATATGTCCCACCTTAAACTATATAAAAATTAGTTTAATACTAATAATAAACTTGACCAAATGTTTAAAAAACTTGTTCAAATTTCTTACTGATATTGAGACCAATACGATATCAAGTAAAAAATACCGTTTTTTTCGGTTTGTTTATTCATCATTTATTTATTCACTTCATCTTTTTTTGTTATGGATGGATTTTTAATTTTTTGAACACAACTTTAGAAATGTTGAATACTGTTGTCATTATTTTTCGTTTAACTTTAGTTTATATTTACATGTCGCTGGTTTAAAAAAATTCTACTGGGAATAACTCGGGAGATGAAAAAAATCAGAGCTCACTTTTAACTTCATTAAATTTTTAATGAATGATAATTATTAAGTTATTTTAACTTCACATTTATGTTGTTAAACTATTATTCATACTTTGAGAACTTTTATTCATATTTTAAAAATACGACAAGTAATTTGCAGTTGTTTACATCCGTGGGTTTTGGTAATAACCACGAAAGTATAACTTTTATTTACCTGGGTATTACAGATATAATATAATGTTTATTTTTGTCCCAAATTACCCCATGGTAAATTCATAAATAATTGTTTTTGTTGTCATTCTCACAAGATTGAACTTCCACAATACAATAATTATTAGTGATATTAGCAATTTCAAAATAATATCATAAACAAGCATCAACAATGTTTTTTAGAAAATTATAGCTTATATGATAATATATATGAAAATCAATCGAAGAATGTATCCAAGGCTCAATTTCATTGAACTTTATGTAATAATAATTTATTACAATTTACAAAATTCTGTCACATGGATATTATGTATGGCACATTCATCATATATATGTATATGTATAACCTATTACATCATATACGACATTAAGTAAAATAGATTGTTACGGAGCAAAATGAATCATTAAAGTCATAAAATTATATAAATTGTTCAAATAAAACTAAATTCGAATTAAATTTACAAATTCTGAAAACCAAAGATTTGTGTCGTGTTATGAAATTAAAGAATACACATTTTTAAATGATTCTATTGGCAGTATTATGGAAAAACAATATTCTACTTTAATACTAAACAATTTCTTGTACTTTGTTAATGACGATTAACCTGTCACAAATTACTCCATCATTGCAATTACCCCAATTGTCTCTATAATTTGTTGTTTCGAAAATAATTCTCATGAATAAAATAACATTCGTTCTGAATTTCCCTTTTGATTGGATGTGAAATGAAAAATTTATGTGGCGGATGAAATCCCATTTGTATCACTGATTTTTGAAAGGAACATCTGAACCATAACAGGATACGACATTTTGAATAGTCATTTGTTAGCAAGACGATGATTGGGCAGCGTTGTTAATCATTATTACTACAATTTGATGCCACAGTTGTGCAACCAGTTTTGTTTATTGAATTAGCTCTAATGTGCGCGTTGTTCGGTACATATATTTCTATTACTCCGTCTCCTCGCAAGAACTCGAGTTAATTTCCTATGAAATTAATATGCCTCTTCTGTACCCCGGATATACATCGCGATGAATAATATTCTGAATGTATCTTTTGAACTTACAAGTTTGTTTGCTTTTCAACGCGTTGCAACATTCAACATTAACTTATCAGACTTAATTTTGCTATTTAATTTATTGCAGATGGAAAATTACTTTTTATTAATAGCTTTTCGTACAGGATAATAGTACAGCAAGTGCTTTACATAAAAAATTAACTTTATTTAACCTTTATTTAAAAATTATAAACAGTTAAAAATAAAGAAACATTGTCAAATTTTAAACTATCAGATAATTTGAAAATAAATTGTTTTTATCATTATTAGTATTTTTTTTTATTTTTTTTTTATGAAAAAGTTACATTCACGATCAAATTCGTCATGAAAAGTAAGCTGAAAAGCTTTTCGATTTAGATTTCAAAGTAATTTTTTATGAACGAACTTAGTTTTCAAGAATTACATACAATTTTCTATCTTTTTCATTGCTCTGGATTATGCTCAGTGTACAATCCATTCTTTATAAAAAAAGCGTCTCTTGTGCATCGAATTTAATCAGTTTAAAAGCACATAAACGTATATACCTATTCTAATTCTGTAATGACTGGTGTAATCGTTTTTTTTTTCTAATAGTATACAATAAAACATTGAGTCATAACATTAAAAGTATCCGAGTTGAAAATTAGTACTTTTCAATTCGGACTTGTACTTTTTTCAGATGCAACTTTATTACCCACATCAAACTTTCTTTTTTCATTAAAAATTAAAGTTCGCTTAATGTGTGTATATACAAGTTGTATGCGCTGCGATTATAGATGTTTTTAGCGAGGTTTATACATTTATACCGATTCAGAATGAATTCACTCATTAATTCGATATAAATCGATATTTATCAAAATATATCGATTAAAAAATCGATATATCGAAAAAGTTTATCGAAAATTAATGTATTATTGATACTTATTAATATATATCAAATTAATTCACTGATGAATTTGATATAAATCGATATTTATCAATATATATATCGATTATTGTTTGATATATTGTTGAATATTATTTCAAGTCGATATATTGATTGAAATCTCAATACGTCGCATAAACTGATAAAAATTGATATATTGAAAAAAATTTAACCAATAAAATATAATTGACTGAAATTCGATACATATTGATAAAATAAAAATGTTGTGACAACGAAATTTAATTAACGGTTAATTATTTATTGATTTTACACTCAAATGGATTTATTTATTTCCGTCATCGTAGTAATATATTTTCGTTAAAACTTCCTGAATCAAAATGATTGGCGGAAAACGTACTCAAGTTGGCCAGTTTTCAAGAAGAGTTCATTAGCGTTTGGCAACCGGCGTGAGACCATATGCAAATAATCATCACCCACCGAGGAACACAAACCGAGGCATAATTCATCCCCCCTTTTCCCCCTCGAGGGTTAGTGGAATTATTAAATTCCTGAATTATCGAACGGCCTCTAATCAAGCTTTGACCTTTGGTTACACACGCGTCTTACGACACACACCAGCATTACGTAAAATTCGACAATTGCTAAGATTTCACTAGACTCTTTTTTTTTCTACTAAATGCATCAACCGAACGAGCTGTTCCAATTGTCTCTTTTTATAATAAATGTCTTTTTTTATAATAAGACACTTTCATTGAATTAATTAAAATTAAATTTGCATGCATCTTTAACGTCTGTTTTCCACTACGATTTTCAGGTCAAGATTTCATTAATATTGATTCTTGAAAAAACAAAACAAAACAACAAGAAAACGCGGGAAAAATGTAGTACACATTTTTTTACTACTATTAATTATTTTCATTCAATTTTTTTGATTGAATTAAAAATTCTGTTTTTTTTTTTCAGTTTGATTTGAACTTGAAGAAGGATTGAGATTTTTTCGAGATTTGAATCAGTGATTGTAAATGTGAGCGTTTTATCAACGAAAATGAGACTGATCCTTGGGGAAGTGAAATTAGCTTGTCATGAGGGCGATGAAAGTCATCTCTTCTATCAATTTGATTGAGGATACAGCGGAATCGATGCAACATCAGAAACCCAACTGAAGACAGTTCCGGCCATGCCAAGTTAATAAACCGTTAATTTTGCGACGATGATTTAATATCGCCCCGGCATAATAACAAAACTTTGCCATCTCAGGAACACCCGTCTGACTAAAGATAGTTTACTACTACTTGTTCGGCTCGGCGCATAAAATTTTGTACATTAATTAATTTGCATCCAATTTACAAAATTACTAAGTTGAAAATTTTAATTAACGCGAATTCATTCATGTTTTTTTTTTTCGGGGAAAATATTTTTGTTTTGCAATTTACAAAAGTGCACAAAAGTTGTGAAATGAAAGCCAATTACAAAAAAGAAATTGATATTTTTAAAATTCAAATTAAAATGTATTCTTGGTTAGAAAAAAAAATTTAATTAATGTAATTGAATTATATTAATAATATGATTAATTAATGATGACGTTTTTTAAAATGAAAAATTTGTTTCGTTTTGGAATGGAAACTATTTTTTAAATAAAAATTGAAATTACACTATTCAGATTTAAATCAAGTAAATTTCGCTCCCTCGAGAAAGTACTGGCAATTGTGGGAATTATAATCTTATCGTTAGTTTGAGATATTCATTATTCCGCATAGGAACAAAAGTTTTCCTGTATCCCTGCTCGCAGGTGCGTATATTAAAACCTCTGCACTACATTTTCATCTGCAATGCAGATACATATGTCATAATGGCATTTAAATTGATCCTCCGAAAAAAAAGTTTCCTACAGTTGTTGATATGTGTAAAAAAAATTTTTCATGAACGAAACATAGCGGCC
>JAAMPD010001180.1:0-28426 GCA_025266255.1 Trissolcus basalis | reverse complement strand
GGATTGTTTTTAATTTTTCATTGTAGACGAAAAAGATTATTATTCATGAAGAAAAGATTTTTATTCTATTATGATTTCTATTCTAAATCATAAAAGAATTTTTATCTTACAAAATTTTAAAAGATTTCTGGAAAATTAAAACGGAAAAGATTCAAATCGTCCCGCAGATGGAATCGACCAATAAGGAATGAGAAACGAAAGTGAAGTTGGCTGATGGTCGATTCGATTCGATACATGAAGCTAATTCACACTTGTCATGTCTTTTTTCTCTTTAGGAAACCATCAAATTTTTATGATTATTAAAACGAATAAAACCTGGCCCTAGTGAAAATGATTAATTTTGTATATTTATATGAAACATTTCCATATATTTTATCAAAATTTTCTATTTTTACAGTAAGTCTAGCGTTTTTCTCTAACACGAGAGCAAGTTTTTACGGCAGAATAAATGGACGTCAAGTTAACTACTGCCAATAAAGAAGTCGCGACGAGTACGTAATTTAAAAGTAGCAATCACGCGTCTCCAGATCGCATCAGGTTATAACCGGAGTGCGATTTACAATCCTGTTTCGCGGATGCATCGCAGTGAAAGTCTGCGATGCAATATCCAGGATGCAACGACACGTACGCGCACTCGCGAGTTCTCTTGAAGGAAATGTGTACGAAACGAGGCACCGGTGGATTTCAAGTTTCTAATTGTGCGAACAATCGCGGCGATTGTTTGCGTTGCCGGATCACTGGTTTCACGTGGGAAATTTTTGCCATTTATCTCGACAATTTATTCAACGTAAATAAAATTGCCGAACAATTTCGCGCCCGATGATAAGCTGACCGCAAGACACACGCACGTGACTATAGACAAGACGTGCTGTAATTTTCTGATTTATAGTTTGTATCAAACTTGTTCCATACGATCCTACCTTACACGGTAAAAAATATGTGCTGCGTTATTTCGACACGCAGAGAATGTGTTTACTAAATTATCAATACTAAAATATTGAAAGCATAAAGTTTATGATAGTATGAAATAAAAAAAACAAATGCATTTATGCAAAGTGTGCCGATGTGTAATTGACGAAATTTCGGATTCCACGTCATCAGTTAAAACATCGTAATTACATGCTTGCAAAAACGAACCCATTCATGATGCATTTAATATATACGCAGTGTAAAGGTCGTCAAAAATTAATTGCATGTATGAACGATATTTATATTTGGATATTTTGTTCTTACAACATTTTTGACGAAATAATTTCTTGTTGAAATGAAATTTTCAATGAATACATACAAAGTGTTTATTTGTTTGTTTTCTTAATGAATATTTCTTAAATTTTTTTCTTCAACTTCAAATAGCATTTTATTCGAATTTTATTAAATTGAAATATAAGTATTATAATCATAAAAAAAGAGGGAATAATGACAATTATAAAATATTTTTAAAATATCACGACTATCAATCTTATTTACTAATTTGAAAAATTAATTCATTTATTACTATACAATACTGTTCAAATGTTAAATTGAATTTCATAGAACAAAAGGTTCTGTTACTTGATAAAAAAATCTAAATATAAAAGTATCTATAGTGCAGTTATGTGCTAATGTTGATCGATAGTAAAGATTGTATCATCGTTAAAAGTCTCGAAATTGAGCTTTTATGCACAGAAATCGAGAGTTTCTTCAGTTGAGTGTGTAACTCATTAACTTCCAAGTGCTTAAAGCAACTAAGGTCGACGTTCAAATCTTTGTCAGAGAGATCTCAAGATTCCGATCCTGTATCAACATTCTACTTGAACATAACGTCATACAGATAAAACACTGCTTCATACACTTGTCATCAGAAAAAAATGAAACTTACCAGAAATGTCGTCACAGAGCCTTAAAACATTTCTAACGAAATTTATTGACAAAATTAATTGGTAATGCATTGACAATATCAACAAACGAGGTATTGACCGCGCATTTAATATTTCTGATATGGAGGTCTTATTTCAGTAATATATTGGCAATATTTAAGAAAAATCAATATATTGTTAATATATGGATAATGCATGTTTTGTATATATTTTAAGAATATTCGGATCTATTTTATTTATGAGTCTAAGTCATATTATTAAAACACTAACGAGCCATCAAATTGTTTTACTTGAAAGAAGGATATAGAGATGTCAACAAATAAGTCGAGGGCGTAAAGATAATTTTGTTTGTCGATAGATTGCTCATCACTACTCACTGCAGGTATAAATAACTGTATTACCGACAGAAGCGCGAGGTGCTCGATAGCATCCGGTAGTAGTAAAATCGCACATCAAAGTACATTTCGTCTAACGGGTTGCCTAATCTGTATAACATCCGCAGCCATTTACGTGACATATATGCAACTTATAATGGCTGCATATATCGCAAATATGTTAACGTGCTTGGATAGCATTTTTGCCCAAGTACATTGAAATCACTAATGAAAACATGTCATACTGTTATTGTTCGAAAAAGCGGGATGCATGAATTACGCGGAAACGTCTAATTAATGATAGGATAAAACCTTTTCAATGGGAGGACAGTGAAATATGTAGTAATATATAATGAATGTATTTAACATCGCGACATAGTAGTCTTATGATATCTGCATTTGAAATATCCTTTCATATAGGTTTTTATCGACATGTAATTAAGAAATTTCAAATTATTCATTCATATTTTGAGATACATTTTCATTATCTGTATACATGAAATATCAAAAATTTTAATAACCGGAAGATTTTAAATTTCAAATCAAATGTCAAATTTGTTCACTCATTTGCAAAACTTAATTGTTGAGTTTTTAAGACTTTTTTGTGATGTACATTGAAAGAATATTTTGGGAAATGGGAAAAATCTAAATTTCATTTTCCTCACAATAATTTTTTGTGTTCAGAGTACAGAGTAAAATATATATACAAAATTAATTAAAAAAAATATTTATACACATGTACTGATTGTACAATGAATACATCAATGATTTTTAAATTTTTATATGAAGACGTTTGTTTCATTCATCATATTTCATTTTATTAAATCGGATACTTCATTGAACCACGCCTTTTGATACGCTGCAGTATAATTACGTTTTTTACGTGAAATTTATGACGGAAAAATATATTCTTACAAGGAATTTAAGAAAGTAAATTCACAATTTTATGTATAAAAATAATTGCTAAACGTGTAAAATAACTATAATAGTTCATAGAATTTTTTATGGCAATTTGCGCACATTTGAAATACTTTAGAAAAATACTTTAAAAAAGCTTTATATTAAAGTCTGATAACGTACAATTACTCAGTTACAAAGCATCAATTTTTTATGCTAATATATGAAAACAATATATTTGTTTATAAACATTCAATTGAAAATATGGCGTAGGTTTTGAACGGAACAAAATTCTTAGTTCAAAGGAAAATACGGCCCGCGAGTTGACGTTTTTCTTTAAACAGTATTCACCTTTTGTTCCTAAGTCAAAGAGAATCATGTTGCGTGCAAACATATTGAAATATCTCATCAGATGTACAACTAAACATTTACAATCTATTGTTTGCAATCAATCTCAAGAAGATATAGCACGCGAATTTCCTTTTAACAAATGTAAGTCCTCTTAAAAGCGGAGAAAGTTATTTAAATTTATGAGCCAAGACATTGTGTTTCAGTATAACATAATACTTTTGATATCTTATATGCTACGTAGATAAAACATTCAGATGTTAAGTGCATACATAATGAGCGTTGCAAAATGATATATTTCCATCTGTCCAAATGCGGGTTAGTCCGAAACTCTAGATAGAGTATAAAACAAAGATGGTAAAACGTTTGTTAGAATGTTAAAAATCATGGCTTTGGCAATACACACCGGTCTGAAAATTGTAACTGTTTCCAATTATTGTCGGATCATTAACATTTATTCTAAATATGTGCATAAACTTATGTAATTACGATCGCATCGATAGCTCAAAGCGTGAAAATTTGTTCTCACGTTGCAACGAACGAAGAATCCCACTTCTTTTGTTTCAATACGCTTCGGGGATGCATTATATTTTGCATTGGAAACAAGATATATATGTGATCACACGCACATTTATTATTCGAAAACGTATTTTAAGATCTGTGAATACGATAACTTTACAAAAATTTTAAATGGGTAACAATAAATATTAACTTTCTGAATAAAATGTTTGCTCGCGAATTATATAGATTGTTTGATTTTAGATATTTGTTTTATAATATGCGTACCTAAATTGCCTCTTCTGTGACCTATTTGCAGAAGTTGAACGTTAATTTTTTTAACAGAAGATGAAATAACACATCTTTGAATATAAAAAGTTATTCATGTCAGAAGTGTCTTAAAACCTAAAAATTGATTGTATAGAAATGTCCTCTTTTAGGCACTAGTTCCCTAGTAAGAATTATCTCGGCGATAACCTGGCATGTAATGCTTAGCCTGTATTGGCCCTAACAAGGCGAGCTCGCCTTGCCACGTTAACGCCAAGATAATTCTTACTAGGGTTATGAAAAAAATATTACGATAGAGAGGCAAACTGTGTTAAAATCGTCCATAAATTCCTAATTTTAAAAATTTGTTTG
The DNA here is from genome assembly GCA_025266255.1 of Trissolcus basalis. Classification (NCBI taxonomy): domain Eukaryota; kingdom Metazoa; phylum Arthropoda; class Insecta; order Hymenoptera; family Scelionidae; genus Trissolcus; species Trissolcus basalis. Next base: position 23,814 of record JAAMPD010001180.1, on the reverse strand, counting down.
ACATTATAAGAAATGTGACACATAAATTTCTTAAAAACAAGTTTTATTTCCTAAGATACTCGAAAGTGATAAAAAATTTCTATTAACTGTGCATCGAAATCGTGCCTTTTCAGAAAAAGTTTATTGTTTTAGCCACTGTGTTAAAGTATTTTTTGGAGTTTAAAAATTTTATTTCCAAACTCATATTTTAAATTCATACCTATTTATCTATGCAAAATTCTAAAGTAGATGCAGTTGAGTTTTAGAACGATGAAAATAAAAACAACGAAAATAATTAGTCTAATCAAATAAAAGAAAATTAGTAATCCAAAAAAAAAATTGTTTTAAATTCCACGAGTAATTTCGATTTCGGTATTGTTACATATAAATTCATGAGTCACAATTACCCAACATTAATTTGTGATCGTTTAAAATGTCTCACAGCGGCGGTTTGATTGAACAATTTCACGTTGTTGTTGTCCTACAATATATTAATCCTGATCTAAATTTTGATATCGAATATTTAATATCATTCAGATGAATGTTACTTGTTGTCGCAATGATACAGCTTTAAATGGAGCGCGACAATACACTCATAGTTGCGACAGTAAACGATGAATAATACCAGGTTAATTAATAAAAGCTCGGACGGAAATTGAATCTCGCGCGAAGCTGGTGTGAGGCAAAAAAGAAGCGTCGTGTGTAACAGCTGACAATCCATTTGCATGCGAGTTCGTTAGCGGTGAAATGCCTTTCATATTTACTATTATTTCGAAATGCATGCATGTTTTTACTGTTTTCTGCCGCCGCGCGCGAGTCACCAATCGTGGGTTTATAAACGCGCTTATAAGTTTTATGCGCCGAAGGGTATTTCCTCTCTTTGGCCGTTCTTTGCCGCGCATCGATGCCACACCGTTATCATGCTACGACGTCGTTAAGAGGGTTTCAGTCATTTTTCGCCCGGATGAAATATCTTGACTGTCTCTCCCTTTATCTTAACTTTTCGTGTTATCCTTTTCTGCACTTTTATGATTCACATGCATAATTAACCTGTCCACTCATTCAATCACCTTCTATAGATAACGTTCGCCAAACTTTGCCTGCTTGGCTATTAAATTGTTATGGCAAATTTATGTATTTTGCATACCACCCACATCACTTTGTTTTTGTATGCTATAAAGCCGTAATAATAAATTATAATAGATTTTTCAAAATATCAGTTCTTTGATATTGAAATTCTCGTTAATTAAACATTGTTAATATAGGACTTAGCGCTGCTGAGAGTCACGAGAGTTGTTTTAATTGGAAGATTATTTAAAATGGAATTCAAGATAGATGAACATCAGAGAGTTATTTATTGCCTTTTTATTAAAGTGTCATTCGGTTTGCCTTTTCTCCTTTTTTAATTATTTTTAAGAAAATTTATAAAGCGGAAACGCAGATGACAATGAATTTTTGACTGACTCTGAAATATATTCTCATTGACACTCTAAGAATGTTAATTGTGACGTGAATATTTTTTAGTTGAAATTGATGCATATGCATAAAGCAAATAAAACATTTTGTTTGTCTCGTCTTCTGTTTCAAATTAATTGTCAAAAAATATACCGTTGCATATCAACACTCCAAAAATTTTAGAAGTAAAACATTTTTTTATCTATTCAGATGACATATTTTTATAGGAATCAAGTTACTTTGACAGTTCTCAAACGAACTTCTGAGTTCTCATGGCATTCATCACTTTCCTTGAAGTGCCTACTTTTTTTTCATTTCCTCATATCATGCAAAGCATGTGAGTTTTTAATCACGATATCAATATTTTTTTGTTGTCTACACTCTTGCAAAAAATACAAAGCAGTTGTCATTAAAATTCTGTAATTTAAATTATTCTGTATTGATCTGTTATTTTGTTAGTGAGATGTTATGAATGAAAAAATAAAAATTCTAGTATAAAAATTGATTATCAATTAATTTGAAAAATTCCATTTCTATTTGAAAATTTTTTCACAGCTCTCCGATTTAGTTTCGGCAATTTTTTCTCTAAGCTTAACCCGTGTTCTAATTTACATTGAAATTCATTCTTAATCTTGTCTAATGAGGCAACCGATTCCACTTTTTTGCTGCATGCATCTTTCCAAATCAGTCTGCGTGCGTGCGTATAAAAAGCATATTTAATTATGATGCGACGCGCCCAAAATGGGATCTCACAAGTTACACGTTATAACTCAAACTTGGCACATGCTAATGCTGACCGATTGTTTTTAACGATAAATTTTTTACTTTAATTTTTTGTTTTGTGCCATAGCGTCGATGGTTAATTGATTTTTTTGCGGTTACTAATTAGAGTTCGACATATCAGCGTGGCCAAAATGAATGACTGTTTAACAATTTCACAAGTCCTGAAAGGAAAAAAATCTATGCGCCAACCGAGCCGCATTTTCATACAAACGAGTGGTAAAATATTTAACATTTCATTATCATTTAAATGGCGGTAATTAGACTATTTGAATTCAAAAATATGTCAGAATTTTAAAATGGAAAACACAGTCCAAATATTGTTCTCGATTTATGCTGATAAGCACTCCAGCAGCGAACGATCAGGGAATTGATGGCATATCGAGCAGATAAGATTACACAAAATTACCATAAAATGAATTTTAAATCGATTTGCAATGCAATAAAACATCGTTCTGTTGACCGCCACCATGAATCATTCCCTCTCATGATCCGCACTTTTCACTCGGTATTTAATGTAAATACAATGTTAGAATTCGCGGCTGTTTTTGCATTTCTCGACTATATAACAGGCCACTTTCTGCGTTATCAGATTAACATTTTTTTAATCCTCTATTTCGCTAATGATCGAATATTGTAAAAGATATATCGCAGTTTCAATCATAAAAGTCATTACAAATGGCATTTCACAATTAAAATACGAATTCACTATTTCTGTGTTGAAAATTTTTACAGGAATCGATAAGAATTGCTGTTATGAAAGCTACAGTGATTGATTACAATGATAGTGTTGATAAAAATGGACCAAAATTGTAGTTATAACACGGATTTTTCGCAATACAACAAGCCTTTGCTTCAAATTATTCGCTGTTTCTACAATTTCTTTCCGACATTGATAAAAGTTTGTTCAACAAAAGAATTTACTAAAGAAAAAATTTTGCAGTACATAACAATGAAATAACGTTATACTATTTGTTACGAATTTCCTTAATGTTGTTTATGATGGATTACAACGTCAATGATGACTGAACCTGTGAATGAGAACGTAATTTCTAGCTGATTTACGGCGGTACAATGTTCAGAGCTTTGCGTGCAATTTGAGGTATCACCACAGGGCGGAATTGCACTAAACACGGTCCGTTAGGTCCAAATGATAGATTGCAAAAAGAGTCACTGCTATTACTAAGCAGTCGAGCATAATTTCGTTTTTAAAATCAAAATCTAAAGCAAAGAATTTGCTCTCTCGCCATTTGTTTATGAAACATAAACATTAACTAAAAGTGTGTGCTTTTAGTTATGGTGCTTATTATACATAATAAAATTTATACATTTTGATATACCAAACCTATAATTGTATTTTTATCTCTTGTTTCAGGTGCGTATACTTCAATCTGGCCTCGCTAACTACTTAAATTATCTTGCTGAAATGCAACTTTACAATCTGTCACGATCAAACAAAATCGAAAGTAAGAATGCCTTAAATTGTATCATGCATATCTCGTTTAAAATTTGTACAACTGACATTTATCTCCAGAACAAATTAAAATTTTCAATCGAATCGTTATCTAAAACACTATTTTAATTTGTCTATAAAAAATTAAATTTGATATGACTTTTATTCATTGTTTTTATAGCTATAATAATGTATTGCAAATTTCATATCAATATTGTTTCTAAAAATCAAACTTTTTTCTTTTTGTATCCCATTTATTCTAATTGTGAAATATTTTTTCAAGTTTTAATTTCCGTATAATGTTTTATTATTCAATTATAAAAAATTCTCATGATGAGAAGAGAGTAGGATATGAATTTAGAGAGTACCATTGAGGTTAAAAGTCAGTTTTGAAGTTTAGTCAAATGCATTTCAATTTTCATTTCTACACTCAGATCACTTTTATTTTTTTTTCAATTTGATAAATTAGATTATAAATATCCAGATTTTGATGATGCTCAGTACACTACGAATTACAGTATAAAAAATAACGTATGAGTCATCAAAGTTCACAGAAATCATTAGTATCTTAGTAAGCGGAAAATAATATGCGATCGTACCAAAGAGCAACAGCGCATAATTACACGCGATTCGAGTTGGGCCAAGCTCTGTTCATAGATCATACACAATGACATGTGAAATAAGAGACTTTAGAGTTCAGGGCCGATGGAATGTATTAACAAATGTGCACGTTGCACATGGAAATAACACTTCTTCTACCAGGTTTTCTTGTCTTTGATAAAATCATCCTATTTCGTCATCGACTGCGACTTTGCCGTGCGGTTTATTTTTTTTCTCGGCTATGCCTTTTTTTGCTGCATGATATTTTTGCCTGAATAAGACTATTAAGCATCGTTACATCGTCAACTCAGATCGAAACCCGATATATATAAAGCACCTGTAATGGGATCAACCCTCTAGAAATAAATCTGAATCTTAAATGAGCTAAAAATTTTATTAATCACTCGTCGCGTTTTGCATGCTAATGCGGACATGTTTTATACAATTTATCATTTAATTTTTGTTTTACTATTTTCAACAATTTTGTGATGAGATTTGATAAAGAATATTCAATAAGATTATATTTGAAAAAACAATTCTTTAACTTAAATTCACGAATAAATAAAAAAATATCATCGAATATTCACTATTTTGATTCATAATTCCAGGCATTTATAACTAGTAATTTTTTAGCCGAGGTGGGAATAAACAATGTTATCTGTCGATAATTACCAAACACAAATACCGTCGATTTCATCACGCTGAACAAGATCAGAATTCTTTTTTTTTTTTTACTTTATTACTCTCCCTACTTTATTTGCTGGCATTTTTCCGTCTATCACAAACAATAGTTTTTGTGGCTAAATGTGAAATTCATTTCCGTGTGAATATTAGTATTCGTAACTGTGCCAGCTTCGGTATATTTTAATATTGCAAAAAAAAAATATTTCTTCTTAAAACTATATAAATGCCGATGCAAGATAAATTCGACGTATAGCAACAATGCACATATGAGCACATATGAGACTGGGTATCTCAACCTCAAATCGCAAATCTCGTGACGAGCGAAGGGGCATTTTTTATTCTATAGTCTAACAATATCTCTATAACAATGCTTATTCTTGGTCATTAACACGATTGTCTGACGCGTGATCAATTAACACCATCCCCGTTACAGCGTTATGAGCAGGATAAAGCGACATGGATGTGTAATCGGTGCACCTGTATTCTCCATATACATCGGTTGTGTATTGGTCGAAATCATTATCTACGGTGATGATTTTGCCAATGCCGGCGACTTCATTAAAATCTACTAACTGACCCACATTACAAACAATCGGACGTTATTAACATTCCCGAGAGTTTGCGCATCCGTGCGTTTCTTCATCGATAAATAACTGATGCGCGTGCAGATTATAAAGACCCCATTACCCCAGCATGACAATTGCGTTTGAAGTCGCGCAGAATTCTGCGACGGTGCCGAGGTCGCGAGCTCAAACAACTATAATTCATGCTCGGAGATTCCTCATTTTTACACCTCGCTACATGCATCTTATCTCCCTCCTCGAACAATTATCAAATCAAAGAACAGATACTGGCCAAATGATTCTTGAATATAATTTACAGATGCTGCACCGACAAATGTGTATCTTTGATCGCACGTCAATTCGATTGAAAGAAAACTCGGCCCGATTAAAAAGCAGCCTTCTATTAAGCTTGATTAAGATGATGCTTTTTTGCTAATTAATGGTACGTGACACAATGAGTATGTTACTCTTCGAACGCTGATTTAGCTGTTTCGATCACATCCAAGCGCCGCCGCTTAAATAGAGTTTGCTTCGATTTGCGACCATGATGCATTTTTGCAAGCGGCAAAAATACACCAGGTGGACTGTTTGTCACGTATCAGCCTTTGATTGCCAACCTTGGATGCTTTTTTAAAAAATATTTTATAGTTTCATGTTCACAAATTATACTTGTGTATTTCAATGATTTATTTTCATTGGTTCAATTCAGCATCAATTTTTTCACTTGATCGTATAACAATCAAATGCTGCCATATAAATTACGAAAATTCCTAATTTATCTGATTGCTTCATTGTAACGATAATACAGCGATTATATATTGATTCATCATTCAACAGGGGTGCAAAATAAGTTATATATTTGAGATGTGGAAAATTTTAATACACCATGAAATTTCATGTACATTCTGTTATAAGTAGTTTATTTAATTTTTATTAAAAATGCAAATCAATATACAGTTTTGGTCTTGGAAAAGCAAAATGTTTTTTTTACCACAACTCTATTACAACAGAACAAAATTTCGCATTTTTATATATCTATAATTATTAAAATAATTTTATATCTGCGATGAAGTGAAACACAACTTTGTTCTTACGAAATGAAATTTAATTTTTCTTCAAAGACGTTAGTTTGTTTCTTAAAAAATGTATATTTTTCTTTTATTTTTCCCCTTTGTTTTGAGGTATAAAATAACTATTTTGCATTCACGTGTGACAAACAAAAATGGCGTTTTACGCTTTTGCCGATAGATCATAGAAGAATGGATTGGTTATCTTGATCATGCAACCGGGACAAACGTGCAATCGGAAGGAACAACAAACACATGTCGTCGCGATGCATTTCTTTCGTTAGAGAAGATGCACACCTTTGCTTTCTGCTTGTGGCTATTAGCCGCACTGACATTCGACTGCGCATTCAACGATAATGAATCTTTCTCGATATAGGCACACGAGCACAAAGACAGATTTATTCGCATCCTTGGAACTTAATTGCTGCGCAGTCATTACAATGATTCGAGGAACATATCAGAGACGCATGTAAGTTTAGAGTATGATTTGAAAACTCACCAATCCAAGGGGGAAACGACGCAATCGTTTTGAATGTCGATTTTTGACTGCAAACTTAATGGGCAAGTCAAGAATGACGTAGATCATTTAGAAATAATTATTATTGTATTTGAAAGGAAACATTCAACGCAACTTCAACGTAATAAGCGATGCTCGGTCAAAATTTTTCTTTCATTCTTGCGTAAGATATTGTAATGCGCTAAAGTGTTAAAGTCTTTCTCAGAATTATTTATTGCAATAAGTTTACATGTAGTGCCGAGGGAAACCGAAGACAAATTGATTTTTGCAATTTTTTTTTTTCGTTCAATGACCCACCGTTCAATGCGATGCGATAATCGACTGAAGTATTGAAGAACATCACATCGCTCGCTGTTTAGATTTTATCTTTCTTTCATCAATGAATGGTATATTTGTATGACTCGCCAAGGTGTTTGAAAACTCGGTTAGAAAATTCAATTCAATGGAAAAAACGATGAGCGATAACTTTTATCAGACATGGCTTTTTTGAGGTTATTGGCTGATCATAATGAATATTGTCTTGAAGATAAAATTGCATTAGGCGAGTAATCTGTATAATGATTCGTGTTCCAAATCGCGACCGAATCTTTGCAGAGATCGGAGGTGAATCATCTTTCTCCAATAATAAATTATCGTTTCTTTCACTGTGTTCGCTTAAGCCGAAATATTATCTTCATTATTTAATTTCCAAGTATTGTTGCATTGAGAAAGTGCCGATCGTGATAATTCAAATCTTTATCGGCGTATCGTGACTCTCTGCATTACGAAAAATCGTACCCATAATAGAGGCGCCGGACTATCTTCTCAACTGAACAGCCGAGTGTGCATCGACATGCAACTGCAGCATAATAATCCGACAGCACGCACGGGCGGCTCGTGGAATTCTCGCAGTGCGTGAATTATGATCGAACGGCGCATTTTTAGGCGCCAATCATTCTCGTTTTATCGCGTTATCTGTAGTGTGATTTGCAATTCATATGTTTCGAGCACGCAAAAAATGTTCCATCTGATGCGAGAAAAGGCGCGGTCACGTCCTTCCACTTGCGATGCGCATCTTTAGCCCTTTCGAGTGGGTGTGGGTTAGTCGGCTGCGTGCTTTCTCGCTTCTGCGAAAGAGTGTGGGCTGTGAAATAATGCTCTCTGCCAGTACCATTCTAAGTGAAATCCCTTCGATTTCGTTTTACCTTGTTCATTTGAATACTTGATAGAAATAATACAAAATACAATTCAAGATTATGTAATATAACAAAATAGTCAAGCTATGCAAATGTTACTTTTTATTCAAAAATTATGAAATAAAAATTCAAAATTAATCTGGTATTTTGTAAAAGAATTTTTTTATAACTATATTCTTTTTGGAGTTATTTGTAAACTGCAAAAATTAGCTTAAAAACTGTCTGAAATTTTTTGTTCCACCATTGAAACTTGATTGAGATATTATCAATTAATAAAGTACACACTCTGCGGTGCAATTAAATTGTCAACCGTGTGAATACATTTTCGTTCGCTCAATATACAATTTCTTCAGCGGACTCTTGTTTCAATTCATCACGCACGACTCATGCATCGTGGTATCTTTATTGGATTTTACACTTTTTTTCCAATGAATTGTTCTGACCTCTAAATTGCACGGTGCGGTAGAATGTGAATGAACTTTACATACCGGAATTTCACTTGCTGGAAATTAAAGCATAACAGCCAATCAACCGTAACTAATGACTACTTTTTGCTCGATATTCCGCTACGTGATATTGCTTCTCACAATGCCAGCACATCTTTTATGTAGCGTCTCGAGTCAGTAATTCGAGGCAATGTCAAAGAGTGCGCTCCGATTGGACGGATATTTCTTTTTACAACCACTATTATACTTTTTTTGACCAATTTCGATAGTCGATAAGATTTTTTTCGGCGGCCTTTCAAGATGTTGAAACTTCTTGCACCGAATCCCGTATTTCTTATTCCGTTTTATTCAGTGTCACTCAATTAGACCCTAAACGCGACTTCAAAGAATTCTCGCCAAATTAAAGAGTTCACCGTTCGTATGAAAATACACACGCCAAAGATACGATCGGGATTCACAAAAAAATACTGCTGCACCCAAACTTGTTATACTTACTGGGACGTCTAATTAAAAAAACGATTCGCTTTTGTAGATGTAACAATCCTGCAAGGTCCGTTCAATTAAAATGTTTGTAATAGTTGAGTAAAAACATTAATTTGTACAGAATAAAATAAAACAAATCTTTTTCACATTCTTCAGTCTTCTTAGAAAATCATTTTCAACGAAAAATTTTTTTATTTAATTAAGTAATTATCGTTGAAATTAACTTCAAAAAAATTGATAAAAATTCAAACAAGCCCCAAGTTTATGTTTAGACGTCAACATCCGCAATTTTGCAATTTTATTTCTTTGAAAGCTTAAACATTTTTCGCGTGCTCTCAGTGCTCAAGGATATAGGGCCAGCTACAAACTTATTTCTTTTGAGTATAAAAGCGTGCATATAGTCGAGTGCATGCATGGTCTATCTTTGAATTAGCTCTGACTATAGTCCAAGAGGAGATTCAGTCCCGCGAATACTGTTTCTTGCAACCTCTATATATACTTAACAATGTGCATTGTGTAGCAAGAAAAGCGCACCTGGAAATGCATATCTGAGCGCATCGTGAGCATAACCCCGGCCTAAGAACTTAGGCCGATGCGCTTTTACAGCCTTACGAGATGACTCGACTGGTCGGGATACCGTCCATGCAGATGCAGTTCGTGTGTCTCGCATTTGTAACGGTTCACGACATCACATGCACTTTATATGCTTTTACTTTCCTTTTTCCGTCCATTACTCAGCCGTTCGTTCATAATATTAATCCAGCTAAACTTGTCGCCGCATGGTCCATAGTCTCTTTCATAGATCTTTCATGATTATTCATCTACAGATTAGAACTAATGAACATTCAAAATCTCATATATCGATCTAATGATAACAGCATTAATGATTTTCTGATTTTTTTCGTTGAATTCTCAAACTGACATTTTGGTATCTCAGTTCTGATCGTAAGAGAATCAATTTTTTCGAATTCACACACGGAGAAAAAACATGTTGTAAAAATTACTATAACATATTGTAACCCAGACGTATCTTACACATCTTGTAAATTATACTTTAAACTTATTAGATTTTTTATTATAATTGCAGTAAAATTTACAACACCATGTAGTAAAAATGATTAGAAAATTATATTTAAATTCGTCAAAAGCTACACACCCTCACTTAAAATAATATATATCAACATATACACGAAAATATATGTTGAAATATATTAAATATATTTTCGGCAAAAAGTTTTATATATGTAATATATATTTTCAAAATTGATAACGAAAATTCTGTGGAACATATATTTATTTTATATTCGAGAATATAATTGAAATATATTTTTTATGCATTTCAACTGAAAATATACGGTTAAATATATGTCAAAATACATATAAAATATATTTTCAGCGGCAAAAAGTTAGATATTTTAAATATATGTCATTTTTCCGTGAGGGCATACGTCTAGATTACAATAAGTTATAGTAATTTTATTTACAAGTTTAATAATTCATATAATATGTTTTTTCTGCATGCAGATCAAAAATGTTGAAACGTAGAAAATCATATCTCGAAGTGTGGATGTCTTAGTCTAATCGATCATCGTTAAATTAATTTTTTTTTGCCTATAAAAATGAATCGAGTTAGCAAAGTGACGTTGTATTAATGAAATTGTACAGGCATATTGTTAGGCACGACAATCAAAATTTCATGCTCAGTTCGTGAATTCAAAAAATTTGTGTCATTTTTTGCAAAAATGATTACCGTGAGCTTGCGCCCCGATGAATGATAAAGCAGCATGCCGAGGAATCTCGTAATGCCTCGTGATGCGCTGAATTGCATTCAGCCATCAACTCGTCCATCGGGCCCTAATCATGCAAATTTTCTGAGTAGGCGCACGAAGTCTGCACTCTACTCAGGTATTACTGGCCATCTTATCGACAACATCAATATCAAACTATTTCTTTGTTCATCGCATAACTAATTCGAGACGCCGCGAACGAATTACCGAGTGTCCGCGGCGTGAGCTACGATGTACCTGTAATGACTTCTCAAGCAGATGAGGCAATATTAAAATTCGAATCACGGGTCAAAGTTCTAGAATGGACGTAATTTCCGACGAGCAATTTTATCGATCTATGTTATTATGATTGCATCGACGGAAAAGAAAACTATGTATTGTTTTTTTCGGTTACCCTTTGACAAACGAAAAAAAGTCCTGACATCGAAAGACGAACGGTATGACGTTTATACCAGCGCACATTCCTGGCACAGCCAATGCGTTGCCTCGCACACCACCTGTTACTTGGTTTTACCTCTTTTTTTTTGTCGCTCGCCGTTTTTTCATCGCAAACCTGTTACTCTCGACAAATCAGGAAAATGAGAGCGCATATCATTTTCAAAGTCAGGGTCATCAAGCTTCTGCATAAAAGTGATCATTACGAAATACCGACGCTAGACTGTCTAACTCGTGTGCGCGTTTGCGTTACACACCCAACGATCATTTTACGATCACGGTCGTTCGCGAGCAAACTAAAGTCGTTGACCGTACTGCCGCGCACGCTCGTTATTTTCTTTGTTTTGCTGCAATATCTTATTAAGTTGACGATATAAAAGTACAATATAAATATTCTTGCACTCTGAGTGATCGCCAGAAATAATCACGAGCTCATATTTTTTACCAAATTCGTTTCTGTCACTCCTGACGTTTGCACATACGAACAACTTCAATATATCAACGCTAAAAACTGTGACTTAAATTAAAACACTTTTTGTGCCCATGTTTGAGCTGTTTCCAAAAAAACGTCTCTTACATTTTAAAAGTCATCATGGGGTGTCGTCATAATTCAAGACATTTTTTCGGTCGCGTCTTAATCAAAATTTTTCACAGGGATTATGTACAAGCAGTTAATTATTTAAAAAATGAGATTTTACGGTGACGTGTTATTCGGTCGTGTTAAAATGGTATCATTAATCGTTCTAAATTTCATATAGTTTTCGCGCTGGAACGAAGAGAAAAAGTATCGAGCGATATAGCGAAAGGCTTTGTGAAGCTTAAAGGCAGTAAACGCGAATACCAAAAGAAGCACTAATCGGCTTTCCGCAAGCGATTGACTCGATCATCTTACGAACGCAATATATAAGCATTCGTTGAAGGATGAAAAACAAGACTGGAGGAAGCAGGCGAGAGGGGAAAAGACTATTCTGGGAGGGAAATAGTGCACGCGGAATCTCCGACGAACGGGTTCGTTCCCACGAGCATCGAACACGCAGAATAAGCAGAACCACATCGCGTCTTGCCTTGTCTTTAATCTATCCCTATTGACAAGAAAATCTCGCGAGCGTCTACACACGCATGACGAGCTCTGGCGAATACGCCTCGCTGTTCAACAGCAATTCAACGTCACATTATACCACGCAAGATGCCTATAATTGTGTCGACATCCAACGCTCTCTTATATTTTCTTGAAAAACAACTTAAAAAAATGTTGAAGAATAGCTGATTCAATTTTGCAGGATGTTCGACATTAGCTGTACATCTGTGCAGGAAACGAGCTTCCTCCCGTGAAAAACAGACTGATGAATTGTAATTGCAATAAAAAAAGCGCGCTCGTTTTGTTTTGTTTTGTTTTGTCGGTTACGGCCGGACACAATTCATTGGTTTCTCAGTCGCTTGTTTCAGTTGAGTATAATTCACCTTTTTGTATCCTAAAATTACAGCGTACAAATGCACGCTAATCAGAATGAAAGATACGCTGATCTAACTTTGTTATAAGACACCGTCGCAAAGTCAGACAAACCATAAAGTTATTCGACGTCTGTCCAACGCCTTATGTAAAATAATCTGATTATTACCTGACAAGACGTACGAATACATAATATACATATAATCCTGCGAAGAATGTCGTTCGAATTTGTAACCAGGTGGCACGAAACCTGATGCAGTTCTAATCGCGATCTTTGTTACCTAATCTCATTCGATGTATGGCATAATTATAACTACGATTAACCCCTAAATGTATTCATTTTCTGCAAATCCCACTGAGAGATGTTTCCATCGTGCTAAACTGATTGTGCAAAAATTTCCCTTTCATTATGCAATTTTTTTCTTTTCATCGGAAACTAAATATATTGGGAAAAGAAAGTCCGACAAATGTCCTCGACTGAACAATAATTACTTTCCTAGCGATAGCTATAATTTTCTGAAAATCAACTGAGGTTTTTCAATGCTAGAACTATTATCAGTCGCCATTGTCAGGAACAGACAGTTCATTGGAAATAAAAATAGAATGGCAATTTAATGGAACGATTTTCCATTGAATCTTGTTAATTGCACTATAGCTCAATGATACCCCCAATAAATTTTTCAGACTTTCTTGATTCGTACTTAATAGAGGATGAAAATAGTTCCATTACACCGCAAAAAATTTAGAGGGTCAATTTTTTTGTTTCAAAACTTTTTTCAGTGTAATTGTACCAATTTTCTACTTCACAGTAATAATACCTGATAAAGTAAAAAATAATCAGACAATACATTTAAAGAAAAAGTATACTATTTACTCAAACCTATCGGTTGAAACAAAAAGTGTTCTTGGAGTAACATGTATTTAAATTAAAATCACAAGTAGTCTTGACTCAAAAAATATTCTTTGAACATTAATGAAATTGAAACTGCTGATGAAATATAAAAATGTTCAATTCCATGACTTCAAATGAATTATTTCCAAGAGTACATTGAACGCTATTTGCTCTTTCAACATATATTTGTATTTTTCTGAATAATTTCAAAGACAAGATGTATAAGGAATATTTCACTATTTGTGTGGTATCGCCTTGCTGGTTTTGTCGAGATGGACATTATAGCCAAAAAAAGTCAAACGCTTGACTCTCTCTCATTTACTGATTAGGTTGCGAGTCGAATTGACCAGCCTGCTCTGTAGCTATAAAGGCAACTTGTTCGCAATCCAAAGAATAATTTATTTTAATAGGTCCCTAACTTAGCAACTAAGATTTTTTCCTGTTATACAGAGCATCACTAAACATAAAGTTTACGGTTCACGTTCTTGCTTCAATTGCGATTCTAAGTTTTCTCTACTCAGACAGGAATATGCTCTTTTCAAAGTTAATACAAAACTTATATAATCATTGCAGTTACAAGAGACAATTCGGCAACTGATTTATAATACTGAACTGACATTTAAGGTGCACGTAAAAAGAAAATCGTTCACACCAAATTTGATTTTCTGATCGCGACATTTGGTAAAAACATTTTTTCCTTTTTAATTAAGAAGTCACTGAAAGAATGAGGCTCGAGTAAAATCACCATTTCGTTTTGTAATCATCAATAATTGATTCTAATTTATACCAATCGTGAAACATCCAACATAGTAACATTATGAGACGAGATGCTATTCAAATTAATCAAAAACTAAACTTGTCATCGAGATCAATTATGCATGAAGAAATTTATTCGATGGGTCTTTGTTGAATATGCCAATTTGATTCATTATAAAAAAACAACTGTATTCTCGATAAAAAAATGTTCATTGCAGTCTTGTCAGCAACAATTTGTATACATCTTTACGACGTACTGAAATTGCTTTATAAGGTCCGAGTAAAAAATATTTGGTACATATTGTTTGTCGCAATTTTTGTCGAGAGACTTGGCCTAGGATAAGCACCAAGATGAGATCTTTCGGTATGGTTATACTGAGAGTTTCATTGTAGACGTTGACATTTATTGCACAATGCTGTCCTTTTGTAAAATGTGGGCCAACTATCAGCAGATAGTGCTACTGCTAAGGACACAGAGAGTTGTCTGAATCTATTATTCTTCTTTTTGTCTTTTTCAAGAAAAGAAGCAGTCTTCTCTGACAACGATAGCACAAACTTTACAACTGTATGCAAATGTGCACAGGCAATGTACAAGCGTACGTCCTGCGTGGGTACATCGTTCATGACGAAACAGGCTCTGTTCGTGGGACCGCGGGTGTTTTCACTTCGTAAAACTCGACTGCGCAAATATATTATTCATTCATAGACGGATTTAGTCGGGCGAAAGTATCGTCATTAGATCCAGTTGCATTGTCACAATTAAATGTTCCAAAACGAAAATAAAACTTAATGTCTGTCAGCAAGTAGAGGAATATTTTTGATTTAAACTTTTGATAACAATAGTCCCAGCGCGTTTTTGGGTAAATCTCAAATTCGCTCTACAGAAATAACATTTCATTGTAACATAGATGAGGACACATTTTATACAGCCATATTAAAATAGACCTGTCCCACTTTCACACACATAAATTTTTACAAACGTGGCTTTTACAAGTGAAGATTTGTAAAAATTATAAACTGTTTTGCGTGTCGTTACACGTGTTTAATATATTCCGTTGAGTGCATGTTGAAGAAAAAATTTGCTGTTAAGTTTACTTAAACCTAAAATGGGTTGAACGAATTACTACCATACAATTATGGACTGACATCGTCTCTTAAATTTGCACTCACAATGAATGAGAGAAATTCAAGAAATTCACAGATCTCGTATTTACAAATCGTGTTATAAAACATTTTTATTCTTTTTTAATTAAAAATTTTGCAATTTTATTTTGCATCCTAAATGCAAAATTTCATCAAACATTTTTGCTCATTCTCTTGTAATTGTTTTATTCGGCGTACCTGCCGGGTCAAAAGCCTCGCCCCCCCTGTAATTGTGAAATCGAAAACCTGGATACACAGTTTTCCTCAGCCTTGACAAGTATGTGTTACATTTCTTTCTAATTACAGACAACGCGATGATGATCCTGCAACTGGAGAAACTGTCACGTAATCCGCCTACAGAAACTCATTAGCTTGTGCTCAAATGCATTCTTGAAATCGGCTTCAATATGCACATGGCAACTCGAATACGTATAACTTTATATCGAGCAAGGCTGCTTGCGCAACGGAATTTTCATTTGCACCGCGTGCTCTAAAATGGTCATCCTCACGGTACTAATTATACAATAATAACAAACTGCAATCCTACAAGTGCAACAGCAACGCAAACTGCACCTGAAACCATCAGGCTTTATTCTCTTTGACTGTTATTTGTCAAGTCTTATTTCCCGATAGGAGGTGAACAATAAATCATATTAATATCTCGCCTGCCGTGTATTGCGAGGGGTTGCATAACGCCATCGCATTTGTGGCGCCTCAAGCTGTTACGGGAGGTCACACGCGAGTCATAAATAATTTTCAAAATGCAGCGTGTTTCGCAGTAGTGTAATATTGACTAGGGATTTGGCAACAAAGTGTTTTGTTATGACAGGACGCGTGCACGATCTTCTTCTCTTTTCGTTGGATCGTAAAGGTTCCGGTTTTGTAGCTACCAGTTATGTTTAAAGCATGAGTTCTTAGTAGCAAAATATTATTGCAGATGTAAATGCACGCTCGCAATATAATTGCTGCGAGAATGCCACTGCTGTATAAATTTAATAACTTTATAATAGCCTTCACGTCAATGTACACCGCCGAGCAACATCTTTCGGTGGAGCTGTTCGGCGCATCAGTCACTATAAAATTCGGGTCGATTTCATGATCGGTTTGCTGGCGTCTTTTTCGTACTCATGCATTTTAATTTTTCGACGAAACATGTTTCCCACTTGCATTAATTCTTGGTATTTTTCATCGTCAAATTTTTATAGTGTAAAAGTATAAAAGAAATTTTTGCATGTATAACAAATTACGCAATCAACTTCCAGAATGTGCTATCAACTTTTTTATCTCTGGATTGCAGATTTTTTTTTCTATTAAAAAATATATTTATATGGTTGAATTGTTTTATTATATAACTTTTTTATGAAAGAGTATTAAAAGTTTATTACCGTTGATTGAAGGGAAAAATTTTTGTTGTTCTTTTTTTTATAAAAAGCTAACTAACAAAACACGTATTATCGGCGTTGAGTGAATTCATTAAATACCTGTCACAAACCATCTGTTTACTCGTAACTGACATCATTACCATTGGCGATGATTTTTTTTTCCCTCGCAACTTTGTAATCTCCAATGGTACTTGTTTGATTAAACGATGAGAATTCAAGGTGATGTTATAAATATTACGCGCCATTGAATAAAAGTACACCATTGAAGTACACGCTCCGTGTTTACGTTCACTTGATCACAATCGAAGGTCCCCGCTAGGTTTTGCTATGTACAGTGTCAATATACACACTTTAGTGTGTTGGGCATTAAAAAAGCGTGGATTTCAGTCGAAGGCCTGACACATCATCGATCGTATTTACACTCTACTTCATCACCGATTAGTGTCGCAACACAAAAGAACCTGCGACGATTAAAATATTTGCTTTGTCCGCACTCCATAATTCCCATCGGTGCATGAACCACAAAATCTTCGAAAAGCCGAAATTTTCAGCTACTATTCAAATTCGACTTGTTTGTCGAGTATTAAAGCTAACAAAAGATCAACAAAAAATTTTGGCCCCTTTCGTGCTCAGACTCGCCTAAGTAAAGAGACGCGTTTTTCTGGCTCGAAAAGCGTTGAGAACGTTCCGAAATCTTAATCTCAACGGTGGAAATTAATTCTCTAAAATTTTTTTATTTGCTTCATTTTTTTATTGTAAACTTGTCCAACTCGTGTTATTAGCGTTCGCAGCCTGAAGCAATTTAAGTTAAAAATTGCGGGTCGCAGGAAATGATTGATGCGGTTGAGTGGCATCTAGATTGATTGCATAATTTGGCGTTGGCTTCGCTAATACACTGCGATTTTAAACCAAAACAGAGTGTGCGGATGTTTTTTTTCCTTTTATTTTTTCTTAAACGGTTATACAATTGATTTCGCTTGCGGGAATTCTCTGATCGGTGGGTCATTAAAAAGCACTCGCGGTCAGGCAATTAAGGTATTGTCGCGAATACTGTCGTGTACACGCGCATTTCTAAATGAAAAATCGGTAACAGCGAAACGGAGAACTAGGACCGCTTCTAACATGCGCGGATTTGCATACGGCCGGTACTCCTGATTGCGTGGTACAACGAACGCACATGGTTGGCGCGACAAATCATTGGGTCAGTGCGCCAGTAAATCGATCCTTGAACCGAACTGCCCAGCGCATTAAAATGCATAACAAACCCAAGGTCGTCTTCAAACGCGCAAGTAAGCAACCACTCGGCCATTTCTGTACGGTTTCCCAGATGTTTGCTCGTAATCTATCTCTGCGATATACATGTAACGATGACTCACGCGAATACCCCCTCGGGCACGATTATTCGCGATGTATCCGCTGTTCTGCACATGACAGAACTTTTATTGCGTTAATATAACATATGCGATGTTCAACGACAAATTATTTATGTTGATACAAGCGAAACCAGTTATATGCCGAATTTATTGGACCTACTAGTTTTCAGCTCCCTGCTCGTATATCGACGTTATTTTGTTAGCAGATATGATACAGCCGAGGCGAGTTTGTTCCAGGAGTTTGAACATAATTTTTAACTCGCATGTTATCCCCGTGAAGGAAACCAGTCTTTTGTTTTCTACGACGATGCGTGTCATTGACGCGGTGCTCGCGAGACATTGCGTCGTCGACCTGAATGAGATTATATCATACAAGAAAACCAATTCAAATTCATGATGCAACTCTTGCACCGATGAGCAGCTGTTAGAAAAACATACCATATTTGAAAAAAAAATTCCATCTTAAAAGTTTAAAAAAAACTTATTCAGTTGAAATGAAAAAGTATAATTTCAGCTTGTCATTTGTTTTGTTCAGTTCTACTTTGAGATTTATGAATCAATCTATAAATGGAAATTATATATTTTTGAATACAATTTTTAATATGCCCGTTTAGAGCGTGAAGAATCATCAACTTGTTATAAAATCATCAATCTCAATGACGTCATTAAAATTTTGTTCCCAGGGAGATGGCACTGACAAAAAATGTTGGGACAAAACTTCAATTCTGAGTATAATCGATCGTTTCTGTTACAGTTATTTAACGTCTTGTCATTGGCTTTTGATAGACTACATCGATGAAGATGTAATTAATGAGACAGAACGAAAAGTTTCGTTTTCGAATGAGATTATATGACTGATTCATCAGTTCGAAACTCAGATATAGATATACGTGCTATTAAAATTTACGTGATGCATGAAATATTGTATCGTACAAAAAATCTGCTACAGTTATCTTAGAGTTTGATACTTGAAAACGTTCATCAATCAGTGCCTATAACTAGATCCGCGTTCCACTTTTCGTTTTGCTAAATATTGCTGCATCACAATCTGATCTTAAGATATTATCACGTTGAAATTTTAATAGTTTTTATTATGAAACGTCGTTACGTATCAAAATTGAGTACAGCAAACTTTTACCGGTGTAATTACATTCAATTTTTCACACGTACTCAACAATTCAAGTATAAAAGAGCGCACAAATCGTGCACTATTTCTTTTGAAAATAACCTTAATGAAAATTTTAGCAGACATTTGACGTAAACATTCAGGTTAGATGATATGGACCAGATCACACTGGGTCATGGAAAAGTGATTTCAATTCCAAATCAAACCCCGATAAGGCCCTGACCGCATAACACGGTCAGGCGTTTGTGCTGCATGTAACGCTTGGATTCTAGGTGGAATTCATAAGAAAACTAATTCAATTATTCATTTTTTAACTTCATTAAATAATGTAAATGAATCAAAATTAAAAAAAGTTTCAAAATAAAAAAATTCTTGTCCATTTATATTATTTAGTACTGGTCACATATTAAAATGTTTCTTATTTATTGATTGCTTTTCATAATTATGATACCTATAAGATTTGTGATAAATAACTATGAAATTTTGCTATAATTTGATATAGATCACAATTTTTATATGAAAATAACAGTTAAAGGAAATGAAAGTATGATTTCGGGGTCGAGTGTACAAATCTCAATGACCAGATACTGGCTCTTTTAGTTTGAACATTTTTACTTGATTGTATTTATTATCAGGTATGTAATTATGCAATCATTACATACCTTCAAATTACTTATTTTAAATCTAAAATTTCTTTATAACAAATGACTGTAATGCGTAGGAATTTTATCTGGGTTTGATCTGGATAACCTTAAATGAGGTTATCTCAGCTGGTCCCTATCAGAACAGCTGAACCTTAGATCAGAATTTAAGCCGATAAAAATGTCTACTAGGGACATTAATTCTATCCTAGATTGATAAACAAATATAATAAACTGTACTTTCATTACAGCGCTGAATTTATCGGCATGATTAATCGCCTCAATAACATGATTAATATTAATGTTGTCGCATCAAATAAAAGACGATGAATTTGCACAAACCGTTAATGTATTTTTGATGAGGTTAAATCCGCCGGTGCAACATGCATGACCTTAGTTGACACGAGTGCATACTCAGGCATTCGAATCCAACAGCAATTTCTCATGTCTCGCATCAGGTGTGAAAGTTTCGCGCGACCCAAGACCAACAAATTTATTACATATCAATTTCATTGACGCGTGTCAAATTTATCAAACTTGAGTTGAACTTGTAACGATGCGTTTTCATTTAGCACAATTTTGAAACGAAGACGTTTACGCGTCAGAAGTTTTTGGATCTCAATGTCTGTAACGAACAATTTGAGGTTTCAAAAATTTATGTGTCACTCGTCACCAGACCTTTTACAGCTTCATGCCATTTTACGATTTTTGTTTAACTCAAACAATACTTAGCGCTGAGATGAGTGCCTTGACATACATTATTTATAAGGACCATCTGTCCAGGTTCTTGAAAGAATTTCTGCAACACGCGAATTACATAAGAATAAATTTGCGATAAAACGCGTTATTCCCTTTGTGTGTCAAGTCTTAACTCAATCAAGTATATTACAGAAAGAAAAAAATAGTCTTCACTGCCATAATAGTTATGTCATTGAAATGTACAAACAAACAATGACTAAATATTCATATTCATGTTTCATATATATCTTCACATTTTTCTTTCTAAGGAACATGCATCATCGGTCAATTCGATTGTCTCGTGGTTCATCTTTCTCGTTCGTGACATCAAAAATTATTGTTCTTTATTTTTATTTCTCTTATTTTTGTCCGTTTTTCCTTCTTTTATAAAGCTATTGTTTTTACGAGACGTTTATATGTCTTACATAAATGAAAATAATCAATTTGCAGCATATTTTCATTTTTATGTTTACTCGTTTATATATAGATCTATTTTGGTTGCAGTTGAAAAACAACGCATTGCAAAACATCGAACCATGCGACAACATTTCTTTGACTGAAAATATCAGTCAGGCCAAAAATTTGATCATCTTGAACAAATAAAATGTGATTGATTGGTCTGAAAGAATTTTTGTATCGCGCTCATCGTTAAAACACGAAATCCCGACACTTTTAAAAGTCATCATCGTTCATTTTCAGAGCCCCATGACGTGATCGCTCTAATTAATCAACACCAGTTCGCAATGTGTGGTATTAAAAAAAAGTAAAAATTTTTGACTGCACCGCAAATTGAATGTACTCACCTCCTGTAACGAATTTTTGAAATAATTAGCCTGCTTAAAAAAAGGAATCATTAATGAGATGAAATATACCGAATCAGCAATTTTCTAAATTAGAAAAAAAAATCACGTTCCCAACGCAAGATTTTTTTTTTCTGTGCAGGTGCGATAAATCAACAATTAAAATTCACATAAAGACGAACGGTAATGAATTTTCGCTCAATAATTAATGCCCCTGGCTATAAACGTTTTTCTCATCGCCAATGAGCATAAACTCTTCCTTCTTGTGTTATGTCAGCGTGGTGAACATTGTTTACGATTATCCAGTCGCTGACATAATATTCGCACGAGGCATTCTATTTTCGTTCCAAGCTGATCAGCTAATGGCAAATAATGATGTTTATCGTAAACAGGCCGATTCGAAATTCAAATGGCGAGCGCGTGCAGAGCGCAAATAATAAGAAATGCTCGGCTAACGAGACACGATATGGAACATCCGTTATTGCAAAAATCGTACCGGGAAGAGACGTCGTACTCGCGGGAATGAACCATAACGTTGAGAGCGAACGCGGCGGCCGATAAGAACGTGCCGCGAGACGAAACAGATTACTCGCATAAAGCGTGATCGTCGGCGTATTTTATTCTCGAGTTAGATTAAGCGACCGCGCGATTTTGTGATGTAGCATAACCGGTCGATGAGTCGGTTAAACGGTAGTAGTTACCTATGTCGAAGCTCGGCGACCGGCCCTGCTAATGCCTCGGCACCGTTAGCTCACAACTTTTCCGCATCAATTTCTTTCGTTAGAAATGTACATCTCAAAACCAGCCTCGTTGCATTTTCGTCCACTTAACTGATACCGCGGACAATTTATTGTTCGCATTTATGTTCAACGTGATATGCAAAGTTAATGACAGATGATGATTATACAAAACTACTAGGAGAGTAACTTCCGAGTTGATAAGCGAAAACAAGTTTTCACTTGCGAATGGAAAGTATACGATGTAATGTCGCCGGTTCGGCAATTGCACTCGACGTTGTTAGTTGAAGAGTCACGTTTCGGAAGAAGCTTGAAAACACCGAAACAAAAGTACAAAATTAGAGCTTATATAAGCAAACTGAGTTACTAATCAGTTTATTCGAACCTTTTTAGCTTGATAACTTTTCAGCTCAGGAAAAACAAACATTTTATTGCAATTTATTAACTTTTAAGATACCATGTGAGTCTGAAAGTCCCAATCTATTTTTTACATCGCGAATTTTTTAGCAGTTTGTTGTTAAAGTAGAGTTTTACTTTATCTTAAAACAAAACTTGCATTTCTCTTATCATAGTTTCTTGTTGAGAAAAAAATCTTATAATAAAAATAAATAAATCTGTTTGACATTTTGTTTATGGTGAAATGAGTGTCTCCCCATTTACAAAGTACTATCAAATCCATATGGCATACTTCGGTATGATTTTAGATAAGGCGCGTTAAGGGTTAATACATATCACTGACTATATCATCATCAACAACATATTCTTTTTGCAAATATTATGACAAAAAATTTCAAATAAATTTCCAATATTTACATTTTATAATAAACATGGTTCATCTGGAGATTGAAATTTTTTATGTATTAATATTTAAAGATAAATTAGACAATTATCGACGAAGGATTTCCATAAAAGAAATAACATCAAGTTTGTTGAGCAACTTACATTTTGAAATTTAAATGAATTTCATAAGCCCAAAAAAATGTTGTTAACTGTCCCAGGGTACAAGCCTCTCCCTTAATAAATGTTTTAAAACTTTTACTACAACTTTTCTTTATTTCACATTTACGTTCAGAAACATTTTTGGCGAGAATTTTTTGTTTGCGATCGTAAAGTGTAAAAACATGCGAATGTAAATTTGCACGCCTTTATTTGAGAGCCGAAATTCCGTTCGAGGGTATTTCAAGTAACTTGAAAATTGGGTATTGTTTGAAACTTGGGGCTTACACGTTACGAGCAATCGCACTTTCCAACTTTTATCCTGTTTCTTTGGAATGCGTTCGCTGTATACGCACGGAAATTTGCTATCTTGTTGAGATTCCGTAAATCGAGTTGAAGTCGTTTGGAAAATGTTG
>JAAMPD010001179.1:0-28433 GCA_025266255.1 Trissolcus basalis | reverse complement strand
ATTTGTGTGTGTTATTTTTTTTTTTTTTTGTTAATTCACGTCACTTATCTCGTTTTCGGGCCAAATTAAAAAGCAATTCCATTTGCTTCGTTTCAAATTCCTTTCGAATCAATTCGATCCGATAAAAAGATAATGATATTTATCTTGGCAAATTTAGTTCACTTTCGTGAAAAACATTTTTTCCATCTCGAACAATTTACGTGAAAGTAAAAGAATTTTTTGGTGCGTGTCATATTCGCCCTAAATGGAGATACATCTATATTCCACGGAGAAAGGATGGTTCGCTATCCATTCGAGTGTGACGAACATTTTTTATTGCGCCGACGAAAACTGAACCGGATGAAAATAATGAAAATGTTTAATTTAATAAAGAGCTTTGAAATTTATGAAAAAAATACGTTTCGCGGATAACGCGTTCTCGTTATTACTCAAAGACGGATTCGAATAATCAACTAAAAAGCGCCGAGAGTATATGGACAAGAAGGAAAAAAATCCGGTAATAAGAGCGAAAAAACAAGGAAGAGGCACACAGTCAAGTAACATCAAAACTTACACTCTTTATGTGTCTAAGATTGTTGATTTTTATCGTCGAATTTCATCTCAAAGTAGCTGTTGGAACTGTGTCAAAAAAAAAGTCCAACCGAAATTTTTTTTTTTTTTGTTATAGTAAAAATAAAGCGCCGCGACGAATGATGTATAACGAAAGTTTCGCGCTTAAAAATTCATCACACACGTCCGAGGCTGTTTCACATAAGGAGCGCACAGTTTTCCTCCGCAGTTAATCTTACAATTTCGCCCTTCGAAATCAATTTCGTCGGATTGTCTTTTGCCCGGGCTTATTCGTTTGACGTGTGAATAAAACATAAACCTATAAAAATAGTTCGAACCAATATATGTCTCTTTTTTCAACCCCCCACCCCGGAGCTTTCAATGTCCTGCAGACATTTCGAGCTGTTTGCTGTTGAAGCAATTCAGCAACGCGGCCACTATTTTTTTTTATTTTGATTAAAAGTTGATAAACAATCGGGCAATTCGAAAACTATTACAATACAATAAGTTATTGTTACATTACGGGGATTGGTGAAAAGAGAAAATGCGACGAAAGAAGCGAGAACGAAGATGTGTTTGTTGACGCGCGGGGCTAAATTGAAATACATATAATATAATCGATGATGATTACGCTGCACGGTCATAAATCGAAAGAACGTCGCTCGAACGAGGCCGAAACAATGATATTATAATTGTCCGCGCAGACAATTAGGTTTGTATAATTAAATTATCGTTCAAATCTCGTAGCGTGCAACGGAAATCTGGACTTGGCAAATTTTAGACTTTTATTATAAATAATGTATAATCTGTAATCAAATTTGCAGTAGCTTCTCATGAACTGACGCATGTCAAATTAACGGCATAAATTAATTTATCAATAACCCGTGCTTAGAACTGTTGCACCAGTGCTTTACATGTAGGCATAATTTACTGTTGCATTTTTATCTCGCGCGTCAGTTTCAACAACATTCTGACACTAAATTTCCAGCGATTCTAAGTTCATTGACAAAAAATAATAACAGCTAGAAAACCAAATTAAAAAAACATAATATGAATTCTTCAAAACAGAGATTTTTTTTTCAAGTCCTTAATTGAAAAGCTCCAAATCGCTAATTAGGCTAACCTAATATATTAAATATTTTAATATAGTATTAAAATAACAAATATATTTCAATTTTAT
This sequence comes from Trissolcus basalis, assembly GCA_025266255.1. Lineage (NCBI taxonomy): Eukaryota > Metazoa > Arthropoda > Insecta > Hymenoptera > Scelionidae > Trissolcus > Trissolcus basalis. The sequence continues at coordinate 26,704 of JAAMPD010001179.1, read as the reverse complement.
GTTTTTCATATAAATATAATATAACATTTAGATTTATTTTATATTTGATTCATCTAATTTATTAAAAATATATAGACGTATATATGTAAATATGTATTTGAAATATAATTTGAAATATATTTTGTTCATTTTTAACTGTATAAAACAATTCAATGTAACTTTCAATAATTGAATGATATTTATATTTTGAGATGAATGATGATACTTATATGATGGATTTGACATAAAATGGTATATTTATTCGGCTATGTATTTATACAGATCTGGTTAAACTCCATTAGTTTGACCAAATAACATGACATTAATATAAAAAATATTATATCCAACGATAAATTATGTATAACAATGTCAGTGGAAATAAAAATAAATACAATTTCACAATGTACGTTCTCATTGTAGCAGAGCGGGTAAAAAAAAAGCAGAGAGTCTTTTTACGAGGAAAATATTCGAGGGTTGGGAAGGCCGGATTTTGTTAACGACGAATTATGTTTCCTCTGTGAAAGATTTTTTCGCGCAACAATCAATGTGTGGATAAAACGCGACTTCGATTAAATTAAGCGTTTTATTTGATTATCACTTTATCCGGCCGAAAATGAACAGTCATCTTCTTGTTGCGCGGAGCCCGAAACATTTCTTGTCGCTTAATTAATCTAAAGCCGCTTTATTTCAAGCTTATGGCTTATATAGTTATTTATCATTAGCTGTTTAATTTTAGATCGAACTGATGGAGTTTGCCGAGTCAATGAAATTAGTTTCCCATTGGGCCGCGACGATGAAAGGACGAGGAAGATCTCTTAAAGCGTTTTTCGCTGGGGCTTAGAACTAAGCGTTATCTAAATTATCCAATTTGTGAAAAAGTTGCTGCCGCTACTTGTGACGTGATTGTTTATCCTGGGCAAGTGAAAAGCCGAAGATCCGTATAATGGTTCACGTAGCCCGAATCGTGCATGGCGATGAAATTTAAGCCTACTTTTTTTCTCTCTCTCTCTCCTTTTCCCTCTGTCCTCTCCTTCTCTTCCGTTTCTCTTTCATTTCTCTTTCTCGGGGAGTTTGAATGTAAGAGTGCCGGGAACTTGTGTTCTGCGTGTAACTTTTTTCAAGATAAAGACTGAAAACATTTGGTCGCAAAAAATGTGTGGATATTGATGTAAAGTCCGGGAGAGTTCGCAATTTGCAGTTTCAATATATTTATTTACACTTTGATTCAAACGTATTATGTCGCGCGAAGAATGTGAACGAAATTTTTGATAAACTCGAGAGGAAAAATATATTGTTGGGTAACGTTTCTGAGAATGACTACACAAAAGTTATGTTCCGAACATCCGAAGTCAATTATATTATATGAGCAGTCGGCAAGAAAACTAGTTCACCGTGTATGGAAGAAGAATCAAAACATTTTTATTTCGTATATAAAAGCGAAAAGTATAACTGAGAGCAAAGTTTTTGTTGAAAAAAAAAGTATATTCAAATGTCTAAGCCGATTTGAAAAATTTGTTGCAACATTTTTTCTCCCTCCTCCTTCCCCGTTCCTCCGTTACACCCCTCGTGTTCTACCTTTTATCTCCATATAAAATAAACACAATCGAAATGTGGAAAAGAAAAAATAAGTTGTTTCAAATTTATTTGGTACTTTGATTTTGCGAATGAAATTGAAATCTTTTTACAGAAAAGTCTTTTCAGTGTAATTTTGTTTCACAGGAATAACGATTCTCGCGAGCACACAAAAAAATCAAATTTCTAGCAACTCGATAACGCTCTCTTATTAACCCTTTGAAACTCTCTAACATAACATGTACACTTCAAAAGCAGTCGTTCGGGTCTGTTTTTTTTTTATTGTTCGACACAAAATAAATAAAAGCCGAGCACAAAACCGAATGCATGAACATTTATTTTTCAACAATTATCGCGATCAGATTATTCCATAATCGGTTCTCTTTTTCGAAGCGACGATAAATTGAAGCACCCCGAAAAAAACAATGTTTTGTTAATCGTCGAGGGAAAAACTGATGGCCAACTTACATTCGTGTAATCTGCTTACTTTCAAGTACATTTTCAGTGCAAGCTCATACGAAAAACCATTTGTTCAAATTATAAAAAAAAAAAAAAATTGAGTACCTCGGCTGTTTCGTTCGAAAAACGTTCATATAAAATGTTGATTTATTTAATTAAATCATTCCGGATTAATTTCAAACAAAATAAATATAAATTATTATTAATTAAAACGGGACTTCACAAATTCCACATCCCATCATGATTATAATTTCAACTTTTCCTGATGTCGAGATCAAAATTCCGCGCGCGAAATTATTACATTTTTTACCGGTGAACAATGTTTTTTTTCAACACGTTGATTAATCAACAAATCCGTGAGGCAAAATCACTAAAGTTGAAAAACAGATTTCCACAGTGGGGGAAAGAACGACGGAGAGAAAAAAAGGTGGCGAATATAAAAACAAAATAAAACAGAAGCGCAAAAGAATCAACTGCTTCAAAGCCGCTGAAACAAATAAAAAAAAAAGAGTTCGCCCCGCCGTACGAAGAAATCCAAAAAAGAGCCATTAAACTGTAATAATAACGAAATAACAACTTGTCCGCAATGAAAGAAAAAAGAAAATGCAAAAAAAATCCCCAGTCCTGCACAATAGCGACTTATTAAATGGACTCAGAAAACATCCGCTTTTCGGTGTTGCGTCGTCAACTTTTTTGGTCACTGCACAAAATTGTCATCGCCGGGGGCATCAAACGGAGGGGGGGTGAGAAAAAAATAGACACAAAAAAAAATAAAAGGGAGGTAGAAAAAAAAATATCAGCAAAAAAACGGTAACTAAAAAAAAAAGTAGTTAAAAAAGAAACACAAAGATTGCAGTGAAGGATGATTGCCTTGTGTCCGCGTCCAAACTGGTGAATCGTTGGGAAGATGATTTCCTGCACTTTCTTTTCACTCAATCAAAGCCGACGAACAATCGCGGAAAGCGCGGCGCGTGACGGTCGAGGGGGAGGGGGGGCTGGCATCGTGGAGCGGAAGTGCGAATTCGCGTTCGGAATGTGAATGAAAATCGGCGTTGCACCAAGGCTGTTTTGCAGCCGGGTCCGCACTACGTGGTTGAGATTCGTGCACGTGATTATGTGCGGTAGATTATCGACCGTGAGGGAGTTTTCGGGGTTTGACGGTTGTTTACTTTACGGACGACCCACACCTACCAGACGTAGTGCTGGGGTCAGCAGACGCGGGGCGAATTGTACGCGAGGCCGCGGCGCACGTTTTGCACTCGGCAGCGGGTTGTCGTCTACTGCACAGCCACCGAAACCGAAAACGGGGTGAAACGCGGGAGGCTGCGCTGAGCGCAAGAGCGCCGGCTCCCCCGGAACTCCGCGTTTCTTCCACCGAGATTATCCCCACCCGCGGGACCCCAAGACGACGATGACGACGACTCGTCTAGCGTCTGATGTATTTTAATTGTGGTATAAGCGACGCGCTCCTCTTTGCAAACGTCACTTTTGCCCCATCTTTTAAGACTCAAAATTGCTCGACCAGCCGGTTATTACAATGAATGTTAAGCAAATGGAACGCTTCAACACTTTGGCAGATTAAGTGCGCTTTCTTCATTTTATCCTCCTCTCTAGTTTCTACTTTCGTTCCTCTCTCCCTCTCTCTCTTTCTCTGTTCTTTCTTTCTTTTTTTTTTTTCATTCTCCTTTTTCTGGTTCAACTCTCTTTTGGTTGCGAGAAACGGCCGTCGACGGACACATCTATGAATAAGCGCTGATCTTTTGGAGTCGCTTCTCCAGCTCCCCCAGCGAGAATAAGAAGAGGGTTGCTACAAGACAAACAAATCGCCAAGATTAATAGCCGATTGTTGAATTTCGAACATCAATAATGACGTTGTGATTGGTAATTGAGTTTGTGGCTAGATCACCGCTCTTTGAGAGAGGGCGTGTTTGAACGTTTGCAATGAAATTAAGCTCTGTATGATACCGAGCGAAAGATTCGGCTCCACTGCCTCGCGGAGCTTAAATGAGTGATATTTAATTTTGCCCCACCCATGGCGTATCCCAGAACCATATCCCTTTTTAGAACCTCCGCGTCCCAATCGCTCATTTTGTGATACGCCAAGTGTGTAATGAGTTCGTCGATGAAAAATAAAAAAGAGGAACAAATAAAAATTTCGCAAATAAAAACTAAAAAAAAACACAGGGCCGCCGATCATTTATACGATTCTTCTCGAATAATGAAAGCTCTCTCTCTCCCCGGAGTAATCAAATTCGTCGATACATTTTTGTTCGCTCCAATCGGATTATAGACATTTTTCGTTAAATCATTCGAATCGTCATTCACAATCATTTTCGGCCTTTGAATAGGCCAGGTTGAAATGAAACGTATACGTAGCATATATACCTCGTATACGTATCATGTGTAGGTGAACATAATATCCTAGAATATATTATATGCATCATATATCGCAGATGTATATGGATCAATTTATGCACATGTAATTTATGCATGAAAAATTTACGTACTTCTAAATTTATTGAACTTGTAATCATTTATTATATTGCACAGTTTTGTATTAAGTGTCTATTTCAATCCATACATGACACTTTTATATATAGCTCATTACGTGCTTTATAACGTCACGTTTACATTTTACATGGTATTCGATTTTAAACTTTTATATTAAAAATATTTCCGAACAAAATAATTTGTAACAGTGATATTACTGAGAGAAGTTTGTTAAGTAAGGTGAATTATGAGTTATAATATTGAATACATTTTTCCGTGGAAACTTGACTTCACATCAGACGGTTGGAAAGTTTGAAAAACTATCGTGTGGAATTAATTTAAAATAGTATATTGCTGTATGAATGCGGAAAGTTAACATTATCAGCTCGAATGTAACATGATACTTTTTATACATGCTTTTCAGTAACATAGTGCGGATAAATACTTTCTGCACACAATGTACGGAAAAGAACAATTTCACGCACTGAAATCGGTACGGAAAGGAGTCTCTTTCTTATCACATGTTATGAAAAAATAAAAAATTTATCATAATTCATGTAGAAAATGGTAACTTATTATTTTAATGATAACTTAATTATTTCATAGGTCTTACTTAATTCAAGATTTTGTTATAGGTAGATAGGTAGATTAGCTAGTCACAATTACCCCTATACGTTCAAGAATATATACTGTGCGCCATGTTTCTTTTTGCGTGAGAACGACCAAGCTGCAAAAGAGCTTTCAGATCATTTTTATGTTAAATTATAGAGCGCGATAAATCTATAATTTATATTCTTATAATAAAATTTTAATTAACCAACATAAACGCTGCCTGTTCATCCAGCTGAATTGATTCTGAGAAGCGAAGCTTCAACCTAAATAAATGATGCACAATGCGCTGCAGTCTTAGCGAGATATAAATGAAACAAAATTTGTACGATGATTTTACACAAAGTTGCAACAAACTCGCTTATAAGACACTTTATGAATTCTTCATTCACATACTTTTGACTCCCAGCTGACAAATCTCCGATGGGAATTTGATTCCTCGTGCTTATTTTATTTTAGTTGCGTTTTTGCGCCACGGCACCTGTGCGCCTTGATTTAAAATTAAAATCCTGATTACGACATGTATTGTTACATCGTGTATAAAAAATGACGGCGCAAGTTTGTTTCCCCTGTTTTTCTCATTCTACAGGCATTTAAATTTATATATCACACTTGGGTCCGATAAATTTTCGAGTGCAATTCTTGAGTTGGATCTTTATTTATATCCGCGCCATAAAACGGGCGCGAGCGATTCTAAAAAGTCAACATTTTCAGCCCTTCGAAAAATCTTATGACGAACGTGCGCGCGATTTTCTCGTCGTTCGAGTGAAAAATATATATTAAAAAAAGTGAAACAAGTAGGAAAGGTTGAGAAAAAAGGGAGAGAGAGAGAGTAATAATAATAAATGGACCGTCGAATTTTTGTCTTTCGCAGTGCAGGAAGGTTTATTTTTCATGAACCCAAGCCGACGGGCAATGATAGCGACGAATCAGGACATGAATAAATAATAAAAACCTTTATAGCAAATATCTATTGGAGCTCTCCGGCCGGTATAAAACAAGCCATCAGTTTTGACCCGGTTTGACACTGATGTATCACGGGCTATCTATCTCAAGATTTACTAATGATGCAAAGAATTTTTCGACATTCGGTGTATATACTTTGCGCGACGACTTTTATATCAAACCGTCGAGACCTTGGGTGAGTAGGTGTCAATGTTTTTTATTTTCATCATCAGTTTTGCGCCAGTCGACAAAACAAGCGGATTCAATTTAACTTGAGATATTATTTGATGGGTTGCAAAAATTTGACAGCCATGATTTATACAAATGACGGGAACCAAATTGGTGTGGCAGTAACTTTTTCAAAATTTTGAATTTTGATTTAATACGAATAAGAGCTGCGCTTACCCCGGTATTGTTTGTTGTGTCTAATCTTGTTGTTTGTTCATGAAGGAAACTGTTCGTCATACTTTCGGCTTTGCTGTCAATCAAGCAGCGGCGTTCGAAGTTGAGCCTGGACCGCTCTAATTATAACTCCAAATTCAAATGGGCTTCCTTATAGATTGTAAGATAAGAGAAACTATTCATAGCATCTCACTCTCCATTGCCTCAAATCATCCAACCTAAAAGAAAAAAACAGCACATTAATAACAAGAAATCGTTTGTTCATTTTCGACTGACAAGCCAAACCTGGCTGGTTGGATAAACTTCTTTTTTTGCACCTATTTCGTAGTTTTTGCAAAACAATAAACACGCTCAGAAGTTTGTAAATAAATCTGTTCAGATATCAGCTTGAATAGCATAAACTTCAGTTGCTAAACTTTTCACAAAAATGCAAAAACTTTTTATATTTAATTTATTTTTTTTAAATAGACGGGGTGGCAAAAATGACGTGGAATCTACTGGTCTGTGATAATAATGTATGCGCATCGAACAATTCTCAACTACTCCTTTGAACTCAAATTTCGACGAGGTTTAATTTTCAATCTCTTTTTATTATTTTTGACTCCGGTCTTTTTCAAACTCACAAACTTATAGTTCCACAAAACTTTTTTGTTTTATCCCCCCAACACATCTTTTCATCTATTTTCAACTTTCCATTTTACAATCTCAAACATTTCTATTGTTTCGCTCCCTTCAATTTTCATTCTCCCAAAAATCCGGACGAAATTAAATTCTAAAAACTTAACAGATTTTTCACAGAATTTCTTAAATTCAACTTGTGCAAGAAAATTGATTCCTTCAAAAGAAACTCCACCTTGAAATTTTACAAAAACACTCATTCTTTTTTCTCTTTTTGCTTTTACAGGTAATTCCAACAGCAGAAAAATCTCTCGTAAATGGTGTCAGTGGTTAAACCAATAAGTTAGTCTTTGTTTGAAAAGATGTTTTGGAATCGAAATCAGTTTTTAATTCAACTGTATTTCAATTGCAAATTACTATAAACAAAAACGTGAAATTAAGTCAAATTGAGGTACCTCGAAGTGTAGTTTTAAATTAGATGCAATTCGTGAGTTCGAAAAAAAAAGGAAGAAAAAAGGTAAAAGGGAAAAAAAGAAGGGAAAGAAAATTGTACTACGAGGCGTAACTAACATGCCGTTGGAACTCTAATAAGTCTTGTTCGACGTCGTAGCTAATTCCTCAATCTACGAAATTTTCAACATCAGAAGACTCATCGTGCAAAGTTTGCGCTGCGGAAGATATTACACTTCGAAAATCTGCCGCAGTTCCTGGACTTGAAGTCATTGTCACAGATCGCATTCTGCTGCCACGACCTCGTTTCATTTTAGGCATTCTAATTCTAACTTAATTAATGCAACTTCATTATCAAGACGCTTGGAGTTGTTACACGCGCCATAAATAATTTAAAGTTTTTGGACCCGGCCAAAAATTTCAATTACAGATATAGCGATCGAGCGATCAGCCTCTTTTGTGGTTTACATTTCTTTTTTCCTATCCGCAAGCCAAAACAGAGAGCCGATACAGAAAATATTTGTCATCGGTGTGATTTATCCTTGCGGAACAGAATTTAAAAAAATAACTCGCCCAAAGTACAGAGAAGAGACAAAGGGAGGAGCTTGTACATTATCTCGTTGTTCCATTTTGCATTCATTTGAATGGAGAAATGACATTTTTGGCTAAATATCAAGACCGATTCGGTCTCCCCCTCTACCCCCCACCGGCGTTCTTATTTATGTTACTTTTAATTACTCTCCGACGGGACGAGCACATTTTCTCTACTTCGAATATCACATTTTGCACCACAATATTCATATGTACACTCAAACCGTTGCCTAATCAAATCTCGGGGATTCAATCTGTGTGATTTAAAATTTTCAAAAGCGCAAAGACGCGAAGGAACAAGAAAGTGACAAACTACAAATGAGAATGATTATGAGCAGACTTGGCGAGTTTCCTTCGATGTCAAATGTCTAATCTGGAAAGAATTTTTTCTTTGCACCTGGGAGAACACAAAAGAAGTGCTTTACCACGTGCTTTTTTAAACCTGATAAAACACTCAGTTCAAAGTGCTACTTTCCTTAATTAAATTGTTCAGCCGGAGAAGTTAAACAGAAAAACTGACTAATGAACAAGAGGTGGTCGAAGGGACGTTTCGGAGAACAAAAATGCCCAAAGTGGTTAGAAGAGGTATATCGATGACAAAAGCCAATATACAGGAGAGAAAAAAAATACAATTTCTCTTATATTAGAAATCAAACGAAAGGACGTGGAAGTAAAAATTGAATAAACAGTTGATCAAATATGATAGATTCAAAAAATGTATCCAAACGCGAATGAACGAAAAAATTTTTCGAAAAGCAAACGAAAGCTTAGAAAAATAGGATAGAAGATGAATCATCAATTGTTTGGTTCCCTAATGCGTGATAAAAGTTTTTTGATGTTACAAACAGTACGATACAAGATTGAGTCTGGAGTGCGCCGAAACTCGTCGACTGTTTAACTTTCGTACGACGAGATCGATGAAATGCATTCGGTTTAAATAAATGAATTAACTCGACTGTGAAAACACACCAGGTACACGTATATATACACAACGACCAGAAGCTTGCGTCGCCAATGTCAATTGATTGTGATAATATTTTCAGTTGCTCCCGAACGCAGTTTCGTCATGAAATATGTAAGGGACGTGACTATTATTTATTTTTTATTCCCTCCTTTTTCTCGCGAGTTTGGCCACCAAATTCGCGACATAAATTACTCGCTTGAACATAATGAATGCATATTTTTGTGCGAGTTAAAAAGCAAATTACGAAAGCGGTCGGATATGAAAATTTACTCCGGCGAAACTGTTTTATCAGCGCGTCTGTTGGGATAGTGCGCAAAATATATACGAACGGCAAACTTACGAATTGTACACAACAATGAGACGAAATAGGATGTGAATATGCAAACTGTACGTCACACAAAAGTGCGCGCTACGTGTTTAAGTTTCCGATATAAACTCGTACAGGCGCGCGTCAGTTACATGATCGATCTTTTCTCCAAATATCTCACGTACACTCGAACTATCGCAAAGTTTAATGCATTACCCCACCAAGATATGTAGATTTCGCACGCAACTTTTCCTCCCCGGATGTATGTTTGCAAATCCTTATCTCGCGAATATTTTGCCCCCGAAGATCAAAGCGCCTTGGAGATAAATGTTTAGCGGATGATCGTGCACTATATTTTTCTTCCAACGGTCCTCTTGTTTCGCCAGGTCGAGACGTCAAATCGCACGCGCATAATGCGATCTTTGAGATATACAAGTCACAATATATCTCGCTGATTAATCTGTCAGAAAAATTCAAGCCGTGTGCATCCATCAAACGTTCTGATCCGACTGATCCGATTTGTCACGTTCAACATCTCTGGCTCGCCCACTTTTATTAGCGATCAAAAACATCCACTCTGATTCGCGCCTTTGTATCTCCTCTGTGAGGACCTCCTGCAAAAAATGGAACAAATTCTGTAAAATCATCCACCGTCAATGGCATATTAAATTGTACAAATGTTTACCCAGAAGTCATCGCCCAGGGCATTTTTTGACGGCAGTCGTTGAAAAAATACTCCGCTTTCTCTCCTGTACACAATCGGAAAACCGCGAGTGCAAAAGATAAAATCATGGATTTAACCGAGAAAAAACATTATTCGCTCCGACGGGCTCAAGAATTTTTCGCAATCTCCGGGGTGACGAATTATTGATGAAAGATCCTTGTAAATACGTATTTTGATTACCTCTTTTAGATGATTCTTTTGTCTCGCCGATCTAAGGCCGGGCTAAAAAGTTCATCAATATTTCGTCGCCTCGATTCATCCCCCGCATTCAGCGAGACATTTTTTTTACCTCTTTCTTTTTTTTTTTTTTTTCGCGAGGGGGAAAACTGCACCAACATCTGCAGTCAATGGACGCGCGTTGCTCAAGGAGTAACGTTTCTTTTATGCATAACACATTTCAACTCGATCCTTTTCATAGGAACCAATTTAATCCTCTCAAAAATTTATTCACTCAGACTCTCCCGTAGGATAAAAAAATCGCAAAACAAATTATTGTTTTGCCCGCGATCATTCCCATTGAAAGCAACAAAAAAACAAGTATCCGGTGATGAAAATTTTATCGCTCAAAATATGAGCCCAGGTTTTTATCCTTTTTGCAAGTTAACATTTTCATCACTGTTTATTGTCACTTTGTGTGTGTGTACTTTATTATAACACGGGGGAAAGAAAATTTAACAAAAAGTGGATACAAATTTCGCACGAAAAGCTGCTAATATCAAAAACTTGCAATTTTTTATACCACGAACCAGCGTCTGGGCTGTTTATAAAAAAATAAATAAATTCATTTGATATGGTTACGTGGAATTGTATTTTACGAGACAAAAGGTTTTAAGTCGTCTCGCTCGTTCCATCCGGGTCTTTTTTTTCTTTCTTTTTTTTAATTTTAAATATTATACACGCCCATGGAACTTGTGGAATTTATATTCTGAGTTATTAGCAAGTATAACGAAATCTGTTATAAGTCACAGTATCCCTTTGCTCTAATTTAGGGTTTATGAATAAAAAAAGTTCGAGATCAAAAGGACAGGCTCTCAGTGGTAATGAAAAAAATAGCGGGTGACGAATAAAAGCGGATTCTTCACCAGGTTTTTGTTATTCTCAAATAGCAGCTGACCGTATTGACAAAGTATCGCGCGTCGTCGCGTGCAGCACTTGTTGGCAGAAGAAAACCCCGCTCGTCCACTCGAACTGTACTTGTGCCTCATGATGACGGCTTTATAAAGTCCACTTAAAAGGAAGCGCTAAGTACCATCAGTCTCGAATAAATTCACCCAGCCTAATTCAACTGAAAACAAAAACAAAATTTCGTCATCATTGAACAAAATTATGCAGATCCCAGAGTCTTTCACAAAGTGATAAATAATTACAAAAGTCTCGAGTCTGAAAGTTCAAGTCAAAGGGATTTTTTGGCGTATAACTGAAATAAAACTGTCGATACACTTACGTTCCGGCTGATAAAATATAGAGGTATATTTTCAAAGTCTGCCCTGATCAGAGTCAGAAACACAAAGTCCGCCTGTTAAGCTCAGCAACTCAAAGTCTTTTCTCACAAGACTTGCTTGGGCTCCTTTCAAACACACTTTTAAGCACACTTTTGCACATGTGCACTCCCACTCGGAAAAGTTCTGTTCGCTCCTTGGTCATTGTAACACATCTGGACAGTGCGCATCCCAGTAACACTCGCGAATAATACACTCCTCATACTATACTTTTTACGCTTTTTCTTTGCTAGGTGGGAAATAACATTCCATTCAAAAATTTAAGCAACGAACAAAAATGCTTTTACGATCATTTTTGTATGCAAAACGCGACCAAACTTGCTTCACAATTCTTTTGGAAAGACAAAATAAATCTCAAAATTGGTACAATTTTTTTGGCTTCTATTGTTCCCTTTGTTTGGCGTTTCTTAGTTTGTTTTGATTTTCCTATTTTGGTTCGTTTTTTTTTTTACTTCGACTTGATTATTTTGTATGTTTTCATTTTTATTTTGTCTGTCTTTTTTTCCCTGTACTTTGAATGTTTTATTTGAATGTTGTTGTTTTATTTTTGAACTTGATCCATTGTTTCTGTCTGTTTGGAATTCAGTTTCATACTATTTATTTGTGTTTTGTGGGTACAGTTTTATTCAGATTGGAAATACCAGCAGCGCCACCTACCAACCGCGAGTCAAACTCAAAAGTCAAAGCTCATTGATAAAAGCCTGTCCGAGGCTGTCAAAATTGTAAACACGAAAAACGTTTTATAATAATGAGAAGCCGAAAAGAGAACGGACCCACACCGATGAATAACCATAACTACAAATTCTAAATTAAATTTCGTTCGGCTTGAGAATTTCATCGTCCTTCCCGTCCAATCGTGGGAAAAAGTTGAATCTAATTTTAATCTCGCCCTCTAAAACAATAAATTACCCTCCTTTTCTTGGAATCGTCAACGGAGCACGGCTCCGGCCTGACAGAAAATTTTTTCTTCTTACCAAACGAACAAAAAACATCTCCTTTGTCATTACCAAAAATAATAACAACATTGTTGACCTTCAAAATTAATCATTCTTCGATTTTGGTTTTTGATAAGACGAAATATCGCGTTTTCGTTGGAAAAAAATTGGTTTCAAAACTCGCACGTGTTTTCTTTCGTGTTTCGCAACGCCCTCTGGTGTATTGATTGACGAAACGCGCATTCAACCATTTAACGGGTGGAGAAGAGGCAGGCAGTTATACGATGTGCGATGCTAGACGCTACTTCGACATGGCAAGGTGTTACCGGTGAGCATAAAACTGAACAATTATAAAAATGACAGCGCACCTGAGCGCCCGTGGGCGTGCGACTTTTTTCGCGCGGTCACGCCAGGCGCTTCGCGATGACGGCATTTCCCGCGCGACGTTTCCCTCGCCCTCGAACCGACGTCAAACGGCAACTCGTCGCAATGCGAACAAATTCAGCACTCCATCTCGCACTGGAGGAATTTAAAGCGGCATTCGATGACGTGTCACCGAGACCGCCGCACGTTGAGGCAATTCGCGAACTTTATTGTTTTTCATTCAGCTCTTGATTGAAAATCAATTGTCGCTCGAGTTCATCCGTTTCCTAACCAATCTTTACACTACTGCCTCCACCAACCGATGTTGATGTTTTTTTTGACAATGACAATTCAAAGATGACACCGTAACCTTTACTGTTTATGTTATCCGTCAATTTCATATTGTCAACAATTTACATTTTCTTGGACAAAAAATTTTACGACATCTTAATTCGATGAAATTAACAAATTAAAAAAACTGGTTTTTAGTTTAAGTAGCCAAGTTTGTCCTTTGATTTAAAATTGAAAATGTTTTCATTTGTTTGTTTCATATATTGTTTTTGTTGAAATTGCGTACTGAATTTGGAGTTTGAAAACTTGTTTGATTTCAGATTAGGGGTCTTGATCCTCAGCTGCATTTTACTTGTGGGAGCTGTCGACAGGGGTAATTTTAAAACTTGCGACCAGAGCAGTTTCTGTCGGTGGGTATTTCACATAACATTTACAAAAATAAATCTCTCTTGAACTTTATTTCAAACGCACAATTTCATCGATCGTTTCTTCCTCGCCTTGACATCACTTTTTAATTGACATATTTATAAATCTGAGCTTTAATGATGAGAAAGTTAAAAATATAATTCAACGATGAATCAGACCAAACACTTATAAGATTAACATTTTTTTACAAATAATCTTTATAATTTTATCGATCTGGCGTGTTGATATGTAATTGAACTTGAATTGACATTATGTAAATGAAAAGACTCACAAGCTCAAGTAAAAAGTAAACTTTTATCTTTCCTTGTGTCGCATTTAAGTTATTTTCATCACCACAAACTTATTTTAGATATAAAAAAAAATTATAGAAAGTTAACGTCCAATTTTGCTTTCATGTTGTTTTGCGATTTGCATAGATGTTGATTTTGTGAAAATTAATTAATTTGCAGGCGATGTCGAAGACAGGAACCAGGTCAAACGCCATACGAGCTTTTGCCAGAAACGGCAGCTCACAATGAATCGACTCTGTATGTGGAACTGTTTAACAAGAACACAGGAGTAACTTACGGAGTGCAATTAACAGCTTTGCGAGATCACAATTTCCGGCTGCACGTCAATGAGAAGAGCCCACTGCACCCGAGATACGAAGTTGAACATGTCCTCAGAGGAGACATAGAGTTGGGCCAACTGAAGATCGTCTCGAAAACGCAAAAAAGTATTGATCTCTCGAGCGGACCGAACAAAGTTGTGCTTCAAGTCAGTCCGTTCAAGGTCGACCTTTACTCGCAGGACCAGTTGGTTATCAGCGCCAATGCCCGAGGGCTCATGAGATTTGAGCATCTTAGAACAAAACCTCAAGCGTATGTTGTTAAACTTGATTATAGAAAATATATTTGGAGCCATTTATATTATACAAATACAAATAGATATTACACGGGAGTTTGCCAAAGTTAAATCCTACAGCAGTCAGATGTTCATTGTACTTTAAATCTATATGTGATATGTGAAGCATAATTCTTTTTGCGTCACGTCTAACAACATGATGGCTCCAAACTGACGTATAGCTGTCGTGCAACGTCGTTCTTTGTCATTCAAATTTTACGCTTTTCTTGGAGGTCTTACCTCAACGTCGTTTGACTGATATATTATTTATTGTTTGGGTTTTTTCCACAGGAAACCAGAGAATGAAGAAGCCATAGAGATAACAGAAGAACAAGGTGTGAAATTACCAGGAGATGGCGCTGATGAGGACCCAGGTGCGTGGGAAGAAAACTTCAAGAACCACCATGACTCGAAACCGTTTGGACCCGAGGCTGTGGCGATGGACTTCAGTTTCCCTGGAGCTGAATACGCCTACGGAATCCCAGAGCACTGCGACTCCTTCCCGCTTAGATCGACCAAACAAACAGATCCCTACAGACTTTACAATTTGGATGTTTTCGAATACGAGATCAACGAACGTATGGCACTTTACGGCGCCGCCCCTGTTCTCTATGCCCACGGGTAATGCGAATTTTGAATAGCAAAATTTTGATGTTATCGAAGACAAGGATATTGTAGAGGGAATTATTCAGCATTGGTAATGATTTAATAATGATTTTTTGTTTGCCCTATTTCAGAAAAGAGAGAACGTCCGGTGTATTCTGGTTAAACGCCGCCGAAACATGGATCGATATTGTGTCGAGCACAGATAACAATGTCGTGGAAAGTATTGTAAACTTTGTGTCGGGATCAACAAAGAAACCGCAAGTCGACGCTCACTTCATGTCCGAATCGGGTATTGTCGACGTGTTCTTCCTGCTCGGACCCAAACCTTTGGATGTTTTCAAACAGTACACGAGACTGACCGGAGTAGCGCCTCTGCCACCGGTAAGTCAGACTTCCTGTTTCACCCGCGAAATCAAAAGATCAGTGTTTGAAATAACAATGAACAAAACCAAAACTGGCAAACTAACTTTGCAAACTTTTACAGATCTTCGCCCTCGGCTACCACCAAAGTCGGTGGAACTACAACGACCAAACGGACGTCGAAACCGTCAACAACAATTTCGACAAATACGACCTTCCCATGGACTTTGTGTGGTTGGATATCGAGTACACCGACAGCAAAAAGTACTTCACTTGGGACCAGCGCAAGTTCCCCGAGCCACTGAAAATGATTCAAAACCTCACCGACAAAGGTCGCAAACTTGTCGTGATCATTGACCCGCATATCAAACGTGACTCCGGTTACTTCCTTCATAACGACGCAACAAGCATGGGTTTGTACGTTAAGCATCGCGACGGTAAGGATTACGAGGGCTGGTGTTGGCCCGGCTCAAGCTCTTACTTGGACTTCTTCGATCCAAAAGTGCGCGAATACGTGATCCAGCAGTATGGCTACGACAAATTTCACGGCACCAACGAGAACGTCTACATCTGGAACGACATGAACGAACCAAGTGTCTTCAACGGTCCCGAGATCACGATGCCCAAAGACCTGGTGCACTACGGAGGATGGGAACACCGAGACATTCACAACATTTACGGTTTCATGTCCTCTATGACAACCTACCAGGCCCTCGTCAAGCGAAGCAACGAGAACCTCCGGCCTTTCATCCTCTCCAGGTCATTCTTCTCTGGTTCCCAGAGATACGCCGCCATCTGGACCGGCGACAACATGGGCAGATGGGACCACCTGCAGATCAGCTACCCGATGTGCCTGTCGATGGCAGTCGCTGGAATCTCCTTCTGCGGAGCCGACGTCGCTGGATTCTTCAAAAACCCTGACACTGAACTTTTCATCAGATGGAACCAAGCTGGCGTCTGGCTGCCATTCTTCCGCCAGCACTCTCACATCGAAACCAAACGCCGAGAACCCTGGACCTTCAACGACGAGGTTACTCAGATTGTTCGTGAAGCTCTCAGAACTCGTTACTCGTACCTGCCCATGTGGTACACTCTTTTCAGAGAGCATGAAATTACTGGAACTCCTGTGATCAGACCCATCTGGGCACACTACCCCAGCGAGTCTGCGGCCTTCCCTATCGACGATGAGATCTTGGTAGGAGATGCCATCTTGGTACGACCGGTTTACCAACCCTCTGAATCCGAGGTCACTGTCTATCTCCCAGGAGAAGGCAGTGTCACCTGGTACGACGTCGACACGATGCAAGGATATACTCAGAGCGGTCATGTCAAAGTTCCTGTAACTCTGCATAAGATCCCAGTGTTCCAGAGAGAAGGTTCCATCATCCCAAGAAAGATGAGGATCAGGAGGAGCACACAGGCTATGAAGAACGACCCCTACACTCTTATTGCTATTGCGGATCGCAACGGAAAGGCGAACGGCACTCTGTACATCGACGACGAGGAGACTTTCGATTACAGAAAGCACAGCAAGTACCTCTACCTGCAGTTCCAGCTCAACGGGAACTTCCTCACGTCGAAGTTCATTGAACCCGAGGCGTCGTACTCAACCAAGAGCTGGCTCGAGAGAGTCGACATTGTCAATCCGCCTAAGGATATCAAATCAGTTATTCTGAGCTCGAAAAGTAAGTGCACAAGCGTTAACGATTTTTTTATGATGGCGTTCTTTTTTACGATGATTACATTTTGTTAACTTGTTAATTTCAGATCTCCCACGAGTGTCGTTGGAGGCGCAATACAATCCGAACAACAACGTGCTGACAATCCGCAAGCCGGGAATCAACATGAACGAAGAATGGACGCTGGAGTTGGTCGCGTAAAAGCACCGTAAACTTATTTCTTCCGTCGAATCCCTGACAGTTTATAGCAACAAACTACCCCACTTATCGTCGTATATTCTGTGATCCAACATAAAATACGCGTGACGTAACTTTATGTTGCCGCGAAAGAGAGGTTTCGTTAGTATCCGACCGCTTAACGACAAAATATCATCAGTGCTTTGAATCAATTTTTCACAAGACACACATTTTTTGTTCTCTCCCACCCATCCCCCTATCTCCTGTACAAAAAAAAAAAGAAACTTTTACGAATATAAACGATAAGTCTTTTCAAGTTACACTCGACGAATGATTAGTCGTTTTGCGTTTTACACTGTAAAAGTAGATTTTATTTACGGAACCGTGAGTTTCGTTAGGCGCCGTTCAATTGGCACAGCAGTACTTTTTTTTGTTCTTTCAACAACTCTCAGGTTTCTGAATCGTTCGCTTCAGCATTTGCGTGCTGGGCGTTATTGATTGTAATTTACACTTTTGATATTAAAGTTAAAATAACAATTGTAATGGTACCGAACGGTAACTATTACTGTTACATTTCGAGGTTGCTGCGTTTATTTCAAAACATGTAGGTAAAGTTACTTGCAGAATGAGATTGTTAATGTGACATTAAGTTGAGAATAACTGAAGCGGAATAATTTTAATAAAATTGTTTAAAAAAAAAGAGGCAGCAACAATTTGTTTTTGAACCTGGAAAATAAAAATCATCACCTTGTTAGTTTACAGTAACGAGGAAAGAAAGACTCGAGTAAGAAAAATATTTTTATTCAACTTCTCTCAACCACGTTCGATGGGTGCTTGTTTATGTGCGAGGTATAAAAATAGTATCGAAGACAACGCGGAGACCAAGAATATTACGTCAAACCAGCGATGGTAAAAATTGAACTGTAGGTCTCCCAACACTTGTGTTATTATTATTCTATATTCGGCAGGCATATTCATTCGCATCAATAGAACTGATGAAACAAAGTACATTCCCTGAAAGCAAACATTGATAACACACGATTCATATCATTTATCATCATTATGAATTAGATCAATAATAATAATTAGGTAAATTAATAATGACGAATAACAAAAGTCTTACCATGATTTGCGCAAGTATCAAAACTATGATGTTCGAAGATTTACTACTTGAGATAGCATAGAAAAACTACAATCAAAAACGTATAAACGTTCATGTGATTACATTTGTAATAAATATGTTATTTTATTCGAATGTTTTCATTTGCGTACCTTTGTGAGTGTCAATAGCAAACCTCTAATAGAAGTTACGACAATGCACCCAACAAGAAAAAATGATATATGCTGTGACCAGAACGTCACGTCTATATTGAAACCCACCCAGTGCACAGCAATCTCGATGCCTCTGGTGACAGGATCTTTTTTCCCAACACGGTCAAAGACTATGTTGATCGTGGACTGAAAAAAAAGTTTTTTTCTTCACTTTCATTCATTCTTTTTTACTGCTGTATCAAATTAATCAATGAATCTTACAATGAAAATTTTCCACATGCAATAGATGGAAAAGAAATATCCTAAAAAGTTAAAATATTTGCCCTGCCACGTCGCAGCCCACTCTATTCTTTCTCGAGCATTCTGCATATCATGAGCTTCTAGGAACAATTGTCGTGAAAGTTCCTCTAATGCTGAGACCTCTTGTTGCAGTTGTTTTATGTCTGCAGCCAGGAAATAAGGAAAAGTCATAAGGAATGAATATTAAGATCTACTATAATAATTAATTAACAAACACTAAAAAAAGTCCATTTCGTTATTCATGCCAAATTATACTGAAGATGTTAGTAGCATTCTGGGTAATTTTAACAGTGAAGTAATTAGTGATAAACTAATTATTATGAATAAAATACAAAAACGTTTGATAACAAGTAAGAATATTATTTCTTTATAACTCATAATCAATTTCGACAAAGTTTAAACTAGGATTATTAGAAAATCATTATTACTTTTTAAATTTTCATTCGGCACTATAGTAATCTCTAGTTTTCCAAGTTCTTAACGTTCAATGTAAGTGAATTTTCTGTTTAAAATGTATATCATTTCATGATTTTCAATATTTATATTACTTCGTTACAAACTGTTTTACGCAATATACAATTAGAAAATACTCCTTCAATACTTTAATTTTGTAAATGGCTCTTACGAAAACCTTTTACATTTTAAATATGATTGTGAATGGAACACATTTCTATAAATTTTTAATATTGGTGCTTAACTTTGCTTTTTCATGTTACAATTACCCCGAATGCCCTGATAGTTGTTTCTAACTTTCTCAATCATATTTATCATTCATGAAAATGAATCTTTCATTACTTTCTTGGTGTCCTTTGGTTCCACTCAGTGGCGCCAACATTCCCCAAAATGTGGATCTCGTGTCTGTCTGAGTCGTGTCTCCTTTTTTTGCCAACGCTATTCTTTTCTTTTTTGCAACAATCATATCTACAGTCTGGAGCAATCTTCTTTCAATGCCCTGTACATCAGCCAGAGAAACAGGCCTCATAAAATAAGCCATCGAAGAGTAGGGATAATTAACAGCACCGAATCCTGAGAGAAGTGCCATTACTGTCACCCCGATTACACCTATCCTGCTTATCCCTTGCTCTATGGACAGTAGTCCTTTCTTCGGACTCAAAATTGGAAAAGGGTCTCCAATTTTCCAGAACAAATACAGATAGAACAAGTACACCAATACCGTCAGTGGCCTTATTAAATTCAGTCTCACTGTAAAATCGAAAACATTCAACTGTGTTATAAGAAAATTGACTTTTCAAGTTGAAGATATGATCAATGATTGAATTACAGAACAAATAATCTATGATTAAATTAGATCTGAAAGCTGCAAATGGTTCAATTTTGTGAGAAAATTTGTATTTATGTTTCAGCATTTGTTTGTATATTTCTGGTTGTGCTTACCGATTCGAATATTACTGATGATGAAATATGCAATGTAAAATGGTATTAAAACTACTACCATAAATAGTAACATGTAAAGTCCGGCGTACCAGTGGAAATACCTGGATCTAAAATGAAGAAGAAACAAAAATGTATGATTTTGTAGGTACCCTGTATGGCTGGATTAGAAATTTTCTCACCCGGAATCCAAAACTCCGATGATTTCAAAAATGATCAATTCAAACATGGTGCAAGACAAGGCGAATGTCGTCGAAAAAATAAGTTGCACCAGCATATGATGAACTTCATAGTCACGAAACAATTTTTTTACAAAGAACACCCAGGCACCGAAAAAAAATAGGACCTGAAAAAAGTGTAGACGTCAGATTTGAAATACAACAATTGAGGTTAGAAAAATTGTTTATTCCAATGAAAATTAATTTCAACGAGCAATTTGGTACAGTGGTTTATTTTTTTAATTCCTTCAAAAAATTTTCATTCATTTTTTCAAATTGCAAGATCCAACAACTTCCGACGATGACAAACATAACCTAAAACATTGGGTTGAAAGAAAATATTTGCGACAAGAATACTCACCTGGGTGGCAAGTATAACAAAAAGTATCTTCTAGAAATCCCATTTTCAGTCATTGAATCTTGTTTTTTATCTTATGAACAACCCATTTCGTTTTGTTTGTCAAATCATTTATTGACATGTAATGTCAAGCTGTTCCTCTTTTCAGTTTAAGGTTCATTTTCTCATGCGCGAAAGTGCGGAGCGACGTCAAGTCGTGTTGACGCGAGCTTTAAAGTGAAACTTTTGTTTTAGTGAACCATTGTTTTAAACTTAAATTATTAACTATACTTGATTATTTTTTATAATGAAAATAATTTTTCAATGACCTACTGACCTTGATTTTTTAAATCAAAACAAAGAAAATAGAAATAAAGTTTCTTTAGATAATTTTAAATTTATTCATTTTAATTTCAATATACTTATCGTCACTTACTATTTAAAATTAAAATACTACTCAAAAATGAATGATTTGCAACTTAAATTTGATAGTTTGACAATTTTTTTCACATTGAAAAGAACTATTTGGAACACGTTTTCATCACACATTTCATGCATAATAAAAAAATAATTGTATTAATACAATTCAATTGCATAAACTGAAGATAAACAAAAGTTTTTATTAAGAAAATTGGTTCACTTACCTTGAATAAAGTAGATGATAAAATGAGAATATTTTTATTATTGTATCCAAGTCTTTTTCAAAGTTATTATGGTCAAAAGAACAAAGTTGATTTAAAGTAATGGAAAGATTATAAGAATTGGAACATCTACACTGGAGTAGAATAACAGAGAAGAAAATATAATTATTCTGAGGTATATAAATATAATTAAAAGAAAAAATGTATAAAAATTGGATATCATTCGAATGATTCAGTTTCCATTTTATTAAACCCGCCGTAACGTACTTTGCACAATTCTAAATTAAGGAATTCAATCAACCAACAAAACGATACAATGGATTCATAACGACTCGTTTACTTGCTAAAAGCGCATGACACAATGACCAAATATTTACAAGAGTAAGCATCCGCGCAGTTCGTGTCTTTATTTCTTTGCGCGATCCTGTGGGATCGTGCCTATCCGGTTGTCACTAAACAACCCATCGACCAAAATTGATATTACAATTCGATAATGGAGAGCCAATCACAGAGCTTATTATGAATACAATGAAACCCCCAGAGCCAAGCAACCGAAAACCTCGCGCCTTTTTCTGGACTCAGTCAGCTTGTCAAAAACTGTATAACCGCGCGACTAAAATGTGTTATCAAAAATTCGGCACTTTCTGTCACAAGTCCCATATTTTTTAATCAATTCAAATTCGTCCCCTCCCTCTCGCTTAATCATCTATTCAGTCGCAATTTATTTCTACATTGCAGCGGCTCTGGGATTGCTTGTAATAGTTAATATTCAAAGAATTTGATTATTTACACAAGAATAACTCGTCATTTCGGAGTTGGTTGAAAATCGATTGCAAAAATGAATGACAAATGAAGTTCACGTGCATTCGGACAATAAGACACATTAGTTGAACATTTAACTTTGCTTTTATAACAATGTCCTTCCGATCTTCTTTTTTAACTTTACTTCTTATGCAGCAAAAGAAAAAAATAAGAGTATCAAAACACAACAAAGTCCCAGTATTCTCCGAAGCTTTCTCTTATCAAGAACCGAATGTTCACAGTCAACAAAATACATTTGCACCAGAAACAACAGAGACGGATACACAATCGTTTCGTAAAAGGCAAAAATTTTTAGGTAAAAAAAACATGCTGAGACGTAATTGAGGAAACAAAAGTCGCTGAATTGTCTCTGACCCGTCTCTGTTCGTTTCACCAGTCACACAATCGTACAAAAGCATCATGTAGCGGTAACTAAATCGTACAGAAAGATAAATCACATCGATAATGGTTTTCGTTCGCCGTTTTTTTAAAAAGTACCGTTTCAAATGTATAATATTAAAATTATGTTTATTAACGTGTTTGAGACCGCTCGCAAAGTTGTTCCTAACATGCATCTTCAGTTATTTACAGCAATTTTCAGACGAAATGAATTCAGAAATAATGAAATTACGCTGAACAGTGTGTCTTTTTTATTCAACTTTATTACGCCCATAAAGATGAATCACATTGCTGTTTTTTGTCTTTTTATATATATATATTATTTTTTTTTAGTTTTTTTTCGTTAATTAATCACTTTTATCGAATTCTATAAGTGGAACTACAAAAGAAGTCTTAAAATGAATTACAAAGTTTCTCGCGAAAGAACATGTGAATCTCACTGAAAGTCCCTTGGCTGGTACGTTTAATCATCACCCATCGTCTTATCGTTATATTTACTTTTAATGTAATGGACTTGATAATTCAACTACTGTACATAGTTTTTTCTTTCTTTTCCTCTTGTTTTATTTTAACGTACAATTATTTCATTGTAAATACACAGTAAAAAAATAATCAAATGAACCAACATTCTCGGACCTTGACTCTTTCGTCAGCTGAGAGAAATGAACTTAAGACAGTTATAACGATCCACAAATCATGTATCATCTATACGTATTATTTGGTAAACGGTATTTCATAAGAGAGAGGAATCGGTTTGTTTGTCAATTCCTTGCGGATATCGTACGGTGTCGAGTTTTGTAAAATTTGTTTGTCTCTGTTTTTCTTACTTCCTTTTTTTGGATTTTCAAATCTTGAGTGTGAATAGGATTACGAAACAAGTCTGAATCGATGGCTCATGAGGAAACGAATACATGAGGCTACAAAGTTTATTCGATTCATTCTTATTAGCTCATAAATATACAAATAAAAACTATAAATATAATAATTCCATGTTGTCGGCGCGTATGACGGCCATTATTAAGACAGAGCTGACGCGTCTCAATCGGAAATGTTCACAACCATACTTAACCAGCAGTCAGTCGTGTTTCACTATTTATCATTAATTATTAATATTATTATTAAATTGTCTTTTTCACTTCGTTCCGTTCATTTACATAAGTCGCTACAACGTCTAACAATCAAATTGGAAACGTAATTTTAATTTTATCACTGGAAACCCAACTGCACAGACATCATCCGGGCATTGAAGACTCCAACAGAAACGAAAAAAAGAAACAAATATTAAAAATAAATATAAATAAAAGTTTATTACCACCGCGCTGGAAAATTGTCGGGTTACTTTATACAGCTAGATTTGTTCACTTTTTCATTAATATATTTTTGTTTCATTTATATAAATTTGTCTTCACTAATATGTACTTTGTATTTTTTCTGTTCAAATCCGCCTAGAGCCAAAAAATTCCTTATTACAGCTAACAAGCTAGCAAATGAAACATGCGCTCTGGTTAGAGATCATTCATTGGACGAAGAGTAAACGAAACATTGGTGGTTCTTTTGCTAAGGAACATTACTTTCAGGGAGACACGTACTAGTGTAAGATTTTTTTAGCGCATCAAAAACAAAATATTAAATAAAAAAAGAACGTAATCACGTACCCTTTCAAAACTCAAATTGACGAATTCAATATTGATATGTTTCTTCAATATTTCAATTGACAAAATATTAGTTTGAGAATCAACAAAGTCACGCGCTCGAATGCAACGTGACAAATTGATCGGTTGAGAAATTAATAAAAAAATAAATAAAACAAAAAACATGATAGCATCTTTCAAAAATGTTTTAAAATTCATGAATAATGATAATACAGTTTGTTTGTATGTACAATCCAAGGTAAATTAATCAAGTTCATGAAGTTGACTATTGTCCATAATTTTTGTCTGAAGAAAGAGCTTCTCAATAGTCCAATAATATAAGTACGTTCAAATCTCTGGTATCGTATAATCAGTTTGCCTTTAACAATGCTGGACAGTGCAGCCTTGTCGAAAATCGCCCAAGTACTAAATGCACTTAAATGTTCAAACACACGATTCTCTAATCGACGAGGCCAAACGTGTGTGAAGAATGTGTTATCATTTGATCGCAATGAAATATATCACAAGCAGCAAATGATAACGTAAAAAAAAAAAAAAAAGAAATTAAATCTCGTATATTCGGACAACAGTTTTTCATTTCATTTTTGTTTTAATTGAACACAACATTGTAAATGCAGATTATCATAAAACCAATTACAATCTGGACATGATTCGAGTTCAGTTTGATCTAAGAATAAATGCATTCGAAGATGTACATTTATTTCAACGAAACGAGTTTCGTTTCTTTCACGGGGGAGGCGAGGATTAAAAATTGAAAATTAAAATGTTACGTTAGCAGTCCAGTTGTGAATGGTTAAAACTGATCGACGGTGAACATTTCTTAGTGCAGTTGAGCACGCGCGATGAAGGATTTCGTAGTTTTTTTTGTACCCCGTTTAAGATACACTTTTACCCTTACAATCATTTCCGATTGAATTGAAAATGTTCACGGCTGTCTCCGGTGTTCGATTGACGGATTCTCAAAAACAGTAACCAGATTGATTTTAAAATGCGCCGAACAACAGAAACAGCTGGGAACGAGCATAACAAATTTAAAAATCCGGGACATGAGCGCAACCGCGCGACGCAGCAGAAAATTTGTCAGGACACTTGGTAAACACAATCAATCATAAAATTCATTCGAATTCAATTTTACAACCATTGTAAAGCGATGATTTTAAAATTAAACGGCAAAATTTGATTTTACTGTCAAAGAACAAATACTACAAATTGCACCGTCCAAGCTGTGCAATCAAGGATTATAAAAGAGACACAGCAGGACCGAAAAAATTAATGATTAAAAAAAAAAGAAGAAGAACTATATACAATAATCGAACGAAGAAGAAACCGACGATAAGAACAATGAGAGTTGAGAGGGATGGAATGATATTGCCGACTGTGTGTGCCCGACGATCTTCACGTGGGGGAGGTTAAAAAGAACAACGACGGACCGTAAACGATGTATGAAGAATATAAAACATAGATTAACTACGGGTAATATCGCAATTAGAATCATAAAGTGACGACGATGACGATGATAGTAGCAGCGGCAGCGAGCTGCGACGACAGAAGGAATGAAAGTCGCGTGATTAACATCAGTTGGACAGCGGCGGGGGCGTGGGCGTCGTTGTCATCGTGACAGTAGTGTGGAGGACCGAGTCGCGCGACGCCGAGTGGCTGCTCGCGCGCAGCAAGGTCACGGCCTCGCGCTCCGGGTCTGCGCTGCTGTCCTTATGATCGGTGGCGCCGCGCTTGCCGGCCCCTCGGGTCCCGCCACCGCCGATGCCCGCGCACTGCACTGGCCCATCCAGACCAACCGCCACGGACAGTCATTTCTGTCGTCCGCTTTTCTTCTTCTTTCGCATGAAAAAGCAGCAACACCTGGAAATAAACGAAACACTAATAGGACTTAGAGTCAGGTTCTTTATCACAGAGGCAACACTACATGCAGATGATAATGATGACCACGATGACCTTCTTTCTTTCTCTCTCTATATATTTTTTTTTTTCAACTGAATTTTTAATAGACATTCAAAAAAATACATAATGAAATTTCAAATCATTCTTTGTTTTTTACAACTCGCAAAACTATAATGTTTTACCCCACTTATTAAACCCTTTGGACAGAAGAGAATCAAACTATAAACATTGATTGACTTAAACGTATTAATATAAATATACAATAACAAAAACGAATGAACAAAACGTACATTTTATATCTTTATGGCATAAACGATTGGAAAAGTTTGGAAACATTGAATAGTATATTTCTATCCTAGGCGTGAAAAGTAATTATCGGGTGAGCGGGGGTTGACAACCTGAGCCGAAGGCGAGGGTTGTCACCCGCTCGCCCTGTAATTACTTTTTACGCCCAGGACAGAACGA